>CAOLHI010006225.1:0-39998 GCA_948474755.1 Ctenosaura bakeri
TACCCAGTGCTACCCTGACACTATGGTTTTGTCCCCAGGTTGGAGTAAATTTTGATACGGTTTAACGTGGCTGCTACTTCTTCATCTCTTTTTTGCCAGCAGATCATAGATAGCAGAACAGTTTTACCAACAGGCCGTTGCCTTGGCATATCTCTTAAAAGTTCTATAGGCAACACTTGTGCTCAGTCGAACTTTCTACAGTAGACCTTCCTTTGAGTTGCCATTTCTGCATGACATGGCTATCCCACAGCAGCAGCAGTTTGTTTCCAGTCTAGGAGTCGTGCTACTGCATGGTATCATTGATATCCAGCTGCTATCCAGTCCCCAAGCATTGCCAAATCACTGTGTTCTATTTCCAGAAAAAATCTGTTAAGAGACTCCTTTAGTGCTTCAATTGGTCAGCCAGCTCATGAGGAACCACAATAGCACTTGATAGTGCTTCCTGTTATTGCGGATCCAGCAGTGGGTGGGCTGTGGGCGGACCAACTCATCCCTCCCTCTGCAACTCCCATGGCATGGTAACTTCAAAATCTATCACCTCTCCATGTTTATTTTAATCTTCTCCTTTGAGTTAATTTTTTAAAATTTTTAAAATACATTTTTAAGCATTATAGTGTGAAAATTAAATCATGCACTGATGTGTCCTGCCATTACAACATTGCTGGGCCAGTATGGCTTCCAAACAAAAACACTACAAACCCACTCATTCAAGAGCAGTGGGGCAGGGTGACACTGGGGCAAGGGAATGGCTGAGGAGGCTGTCATGCAGAAGGAACACTCATGGCAATACCGTCACCCATCTGCTTAGGGTAGAAGAGTGCAGAAAGGAGTGTTCCTAACCTGACAGCATCACGCAAATGGCAATGCCACCAATGTAACAATATATCATATTAATGGCTTCTGGCGTGGAAATGGCCAAAGTCTGGATTCAGTCCTGAAATTGTCTTTGGATAGGTACCACTTGGATCCTAATGATGCCATTTCTATGGGTTAAATTCTATTCCACATTAACTAATGCAAGATTTCTTCCCTCTCTTCTCTGCACACCACAGTCTTCTGAACCACGTATGTGCTACTCCCTACCCTCTATAACAATTTTTGAGAGCAGGTAGGAGGATAAGGGGAGAGATAAATTCTTCCTCCTCCATCTACTGACAGAAGCAGTTCCATCAGCAAAATGACACAAATGAATCTAACCCTACATTTTTTACATTACACCTGATTCCAACTCACTTCATTGAAAATATATCAATATAAAAGCAGTGTGAAGAATATTGCAATACAAATGTATTTTTCTGAAAACATCAGCACAACACCACTGTTAGAGACCCATCTGGTAAGAACACAGCAGAGAGACTTCTTAGTGGCTGTTCCCAGACTATGGAGTTCCTTACACAGGAGGCTAGTCCAGGCCCTCTCTCTGCTCTCCTTCTGTCAGCAAAGACTGTTTTTATTCAAACAAGGTTTAAAAATTAATCAGTTGCAACGAGTCCTTTGTGGGAGGGAATTGTTGTATTTTAACTTGCATTGCTATGTTTTCAAATGATTTTACCCGTTTTAACAATTTCATGGTATTTTAATATGACAATTTGCTTAATTGTTTTTTAATTATCAGGTTTTTAGCTTTATCTTGTTTTTTGGCCTTGGGTTCTATACCAGGAGAAAGAGAGATTTAAAATTAAATACATGAATAAATAATATTTTATTTTAATTTACCTTATTTCTTCTTACTGAAGGGTTAGCCAAATATATTCATTTCTGTATAGAATATTTGTGGGTTAATTTATGTAAGGCGAATGGGAAGAGAAAAATAAATTCTCTCTCTTGCCTTTATCTGTGTATTGCTCCTATTGTCTCTTGCCTTCATCTGTGTATTGCTCCTATTGTCTTTTGCTGATATCTACCCATGGCTACACCTGCTGAGAAAGGTAGAAATGGAATAATTTCTCATTCACCCAAGAGCAAATTCACTTCAAATCAGCTTTTCAGTCAGTAATAGCATTGCTATATTCAAAGAACGTAAAAAATTGCCATTTTCTTTTTCTTTTTTTAATTTGAAGAGGCAATCAGAAACCTTAACACTAAGAAAAATGACCTCCATGGCAGCATGATATACATGCAGAAATTCACCATGGTCTCAGAGTTTGAACCCACAATAGGAATTCAGAGTTATGGCAGTGAACACTTGAGAGGATCAGTGAACTAAGGCACGAAGCATTAGTGTGTTAAGCAATCACTTCAACTGCTTTTCTCCCTTTCCATTTTTCATACTTTGAAGCTTAGACAAAAAAGACCTTTTGTAGTCAGCAGATCTCTAAGCCTGAATCATTTCATCAATATAGCAGATAATATTTTTTTAAAAATCAATACAACAATCACAGGGGTGCTTAAGTGCAGTGAGAAAATTTAAACAATAAAATAAAGGATATATAAAGACCATTTTGATACAACACTCCTATAAAGGGGCACAAGAGAACCCTTTTAGTTAAGGTAAGTCAAACACATAAAAGATTCTGACATTATATGCCTCAAAACAGTATTCTTTGTAAAACACACATACACACCCCTGTGGAGCTAATACCAGTAATATGAAACTTCATAGTGCTGACTCACTCAATGAAATCAATAATTGTGCCAAATTTCAAACCAATTCTGTATGAGTTAAAGGCTCATTAAAGAAGAGTGCCCTTCACTGGTTTAGTGAAGTTCTAAGCAATGGTTAAAGATTATGAAGGTATTCTTGCTGCCTGAAACTCTATGGCAGTAACTGCTAGCAACGTCCTATTAGCTACAGCTATAAGCAACATAGTCAATTGAGTATTGGTCAACCAGAACTGTCTTTGTTGGTCCTAGGCGTTTGATCTGCTCCGTCAGGATTTAGGTCTGTAAAGATCAAGGAAATGTGTGGGTGCCTGGATGGTAAGTTGTAAGCAAGCACCGACTGCAAAATTGCACACCATAATTCCTTATCATGGTGTACTCTGTCTTTTAAGACAAAAGCCTTAACTTCCATTTGTGAAGTTTGAGATGATGAGAAATAGCCTAACTGAATTCCAGTCATAGATAGCAGGGATTTGACCCTTAATGGTTTCTCCGAATTCTGCGATATGTCTATTACAGTGGTTCTTAATCTTTCCTTTACCATGGACCCCTTTAAATATTTTCTGTTGCTGCAGGCCTTCATGGTTTAACTCAAGTCAGCTCTTGGCTGTACGTGTGGTAGCACTCAGCGTTATTCACTTGCACATTCTCACCTCATACAGAAATAGCAAGTGCTGAGTACAATTTTTGCTATCAAACAATTTCATAACTTGTGAACAGTTTGAGATATTATAAAAATTGGTACAAATGATGTCTATCACTGGCAAAAGACTCCTGCTCTTTGAGATCAATGCAAAACTGTTTGTCTGTCTGTCTGTCTGTCTGTCCATCTGTTTTCCTTCCTTCCTTCCTTCCTTCCTTCCTTCCTTCCTTCCTTCCTTCCTTCCTTCCTTCCTTCCTTCCTTCCTGTTCATTCATTCATTTGTTCATTCTATTTTACTTATAAAAGCTTATAACATTTCTTCAAGCCTTCACAGACTCCCTCTGAGGACATTGCAGCCCACTAGGGCTCCATGGACCCCAGATCACTGGTTGATCACATATGATTCTAAGACTCAATATATGTCTCCCAAATGTTCAGAGACTTAAATCAGATATTACGTATGCAGCATGTACCTAATTCAGTACCTTATTCTTATTCAAAAGCAGCCACGGTGAATTTTATCTGGATTTAAACTTGGTCACTGAGCTGTAATACTTAGTACTCCACTGTGACCTTTGTCCAGACTGGATGGGGAACACCTCTAATGTGAACAAGGGAAAAACTCCATTCACTTGTATCAAAACTTTTTAAGAAATAAAGGAGTGGGGCTGATCTGGATGTTGACTACAATATGAGGGGTATAAAGCTTTTCTACACTAGGGTAAATCCTTATCAGATCCTTTGCATTTATGTTTGAGTTTAAAATGTACTGGCATAATTGCATGTTGCATAATTAAGATTAATGTGTGATACAGAACCAATCTATGACAGAAAAAGCAGTAACTACAATAAATGTGCTGCTGTAAGATTGATAACTTTTACTTGCAGTTCAAACTACACTTGCTCAGAAATAAGTCTTACTAATACAACGGCGTTACTCCTTAGTAAATATTCTTAGAATTTCAGTCTTAGGCCATTTCTGCACTATGCTGTCATAGTGCTATCATTCCACTTTCAACATTCTATGGAATCCTGGGGCTTGCAGTTAAGGGGAGGCATCTAGAATTCTCAGCCAGAGAGCTCTTTGGCTTCAGTAAACTACAAACCCCAGAATTCCACAGGATGTTGAAAGTGGAATAATAGCACTATAACAGTTTAGTGCAGAAATGTCCTAAGTTGTCTTGTACTAATGACTGAACAGAGAGAGTGACAGGACTAATCGAGAAGGGAGTGATTACAATCAGAAGTTGGAAAAGTTACTTTTTGGACCACATGACTCAAAATCCCTCAGAAAGCATACTCAACTTGTGTGTGTGTGTGTGTGTGTGTATATATATATGTATATATATATGAAATATTGTAGTAGTTAAAAGATTTCTTAGGAACTGAAGTTGTTTTTATTTGCCATCAAGTCAGCTTCTACCTATGAATGGAGGGCATCCAGCACACCTTGTTAGTAACAGCTCTGCTAAGATATTAAAGACGTGGGGCTGTGGCTTCCTTGACTGAGTTTACTCATCTGTAATGCAGTCTTCTTCTTTTCCTACTGCCTTCAACTTTACCAAGCATTATCATCTTTTCTAGTTAGTTTCTCACACATGGTCAAAATACAATGACCCAAGTTTAATAATTTTAGCTTTAGGGAGAAATCAACCTTGATTTGTTCTCAGACCCATTTATTTTTCTTTTTGGCAGTCCATGATAACCATAGAACCCTTCTCCAGGACCACTTTTCAAATGAATTGATTCTTTACCTGTCAGCTTTCTTCACTGTCCATCTTTCAAAACCATACATAGAAAGTGGAAACACACTGGCATGGATTATCTTGAACTTGGTATTTACTGCTGCAATAAGATTTTTTGATGCTGTGGAGAAATATGTCCTATAGTCTTGTAGGATACAAAATAGCAGTTTTAGATTGTTAGCCAAAAATCCTTCAGTTTGCAAACTGTTATTCTTATAATACTTAAAGTAGAATGCCTTAATCTAAATTTTTGTAATACCTCAAAAGCTATCTGCCAAGAAGAACTTAGCTGACCCTAAAGCATTCTGAAGCTACAGTTACATTTAGGAGCTCATTGTTATTTGAGAGAAAGGTTGACTAGAATTGCATTTGAGAATGGCCACATTTTGAAAGTTTGTTGTTTGTGTTAAAATCACTGGTTTCATTCAAGGTAAACCATTTGTGAACTTGGTAATAACACATTTCTTTTCTGTGCCTAGCTATCAACCTTCCTCAAAGGCTCAGTTTTCCCCCACTTGGGTACTCATCACTTATACCACATTTATCATTATAATAGCAATTGATGATATGTTGTCTGTTGAACCTTGATGATGGAATTTAGGTTCCCTAGGAGTACTGTTAACATAATTAGTTTTATTAACAAGATTCTATACATCTCTCTATTAGAGCTCTCAGCATCAGCTTGCAGCAGAGGGCTCCTTGGCCATAGAAACATTGGGGTGAAATCTGAAGGCCAGTTTGTACTTGAGAGGACTGTACACAATTAATTCACCTTGCCAGATTATGAGGTAAGTATAGACAAATGTGTTCAGATTACTTTGATCATGTGCACTGATCTGACTCTATGCAGGAAGGAGTGGGTGGGAAACAACCCAACAGAAAATAGTATCAAGAAAAAGATAATTATAGGGATAATATGCTTACCCTGAAAATCTTTTAAGCACTTTGGAAGTGTATCTGTGTATACTCTTTTTCTACCACCATCAGGATCAGAATCACAGGTAGGAACTGTGACAACAGATATCTATGCCTAGGATTTCCCTTCTTATGCTTACTATTACTAGCTGTTACTGTACCTGTTATCTGTTAGATGTATTGACTTCATTGTATGGACTTCATTTGAACTACAGTAGAGATGATCAGCTCTCCCCACCACCGCTAACAGTCAGTCAGCAATGATTTTTTTGTTGCCACATGGTGGCCAAATACAGTTGTAATATCTAAGCAAAGAAATATGCAATGCATAAAACAAGATACCAGGACAATAAAGAAAAGGCAAAAGGATAACAGCAAGGCATAAGAATTGTTAAGACACAGTCACATTTTCTCATCACTTCAGGGGAAAGCAAGGCATTCATTCCTGCAGTCCTAAGAGAGGAACTGCAGAAACCTGTCTTTTGGGAGCCCAATTTGACTTTAAAACTAGGATCCCCTTACATACTAAATTTAAACTAACCAAAGGATATTTGCAGATTAATGTAATCTGGGGAAGGATGGCCAAGATTTTAATATTTTCAGACATTGCTCTGTTGTCTTTTGCTTCCTTCTCTTACTCCAATGAAGTTTACAATGCTCTGAAGATATTTAGGTTATAAATAACTGGTGCTTGATTATGACATCTCACTTTCATTGTTTGCCATTCATTTTCAATTTTTACCACGGTCTGTTTTTGTTTTCCCACAATGTTTAAGACCTCTCACCTTTTGCTGCCCTCACTCACCATATTCTTTGCTGAGCAGATCAATGATGTCCTTGCTTTGTCCAGTTTGTCTTTGTGTACTTTTCTGCTCTTTATTGTTTTCTTCTTTCTTTTTGTTTGTCAGTTGTTTTCCTCATCGCTTGTCATACTTATGAAGGTCAGAAATTCCATGGAAGAGTGAATGACAGTTTTTCTATCTTGACACTTTCAGCTGAGGAATAGCAACCTCAGTCTAGATTCTTCTTGTTTAACTTTGGAGGAAACTATATGGGGGAAATTAATGAATGTACTGTATCATCAATGGACTGGGGCACGCTGGGCTATTGAAAGTCCTGTTTCAATCGGACTTTCAATAGCACGGTGAATGACCAGTTATGGGCGTTCCGGAGCGGGCTGAAGTCCGGACGTACGGTAAGTAGTCCGAACTCAGTTCGCCCCCAAATGCAAACATCCTCGCGGGAGGATGCACCGCCCCATTTTAAAAACAAAGTGCGGAAAAGCCCTTAGATAAACAAAGTTGTATGCACCTTGTAGTTTCAAAGCTATTTCAGGAGTCACTCATTTTGGTACCTATGCCAATCACCATTAAGAGGAACACCAGCAGTCTGTTCTTTAAGATCACAGTGGAGGGCTTTGTAGTAATACAGCCATATCCTCCAAGAGTTGAGTGGAGAGCAATCTCTGCCATATCTTAATAAACTGCAGCTAACACCAAGGTTGGGATATACCATTAGTTTAGGAAAGAAACAAAGTCAGGACTAAAATGTTCTTTAATTTTGGCCAAAGAGTTCAAAGGTAATAGAATGAAATATTTGAGATAGGAAAAACAAATTATGGGAAAAACAAATTTGTCATCATGAATGAGCTTTTAAAATTTGCTGTTGAAAACCTCAGATAATGTAAAAAAAATAATCACATTAAAAAATCTTCTGGGATCTCTTTGTAGGCATCTAGTTTGGAGAGCTCTGGAACAAAGTGAGAAGGTCAGACTATAATCAACTGAAAAGAAGCTTTTATACTGTGCCGGATGGCTGTTTTCTGTAAAGTGTCTTATTATGTTTAATATACCTTTTAGGAAGACATCAGACTAGAGCATTTGGTTTGTCTCAGCCCTGTTACCAAAATGAAGGAGAGATAAATTTTACTGCGTAAGCAGAGAAAAGGACACAACAGAGTTTTCGCCTTCTGCAGAGCAGATATATGGCAGATGATGAAAGAGGATAAAAGGTGCATTTTATTGTAGGTGGAAAGAATGAGCCAGAGCCATCAGGGCTAACAACTTCAATGAGCATAAAATGGAGTTATTAGAAGAGGATGAAAAGAAGTATAAGAATAAAAAAGAGCAGGAGACAATAAAGTTAGGGAGATTAACAAGCTGGAAAATAACATCAAAGCATAAACCTATAAAGGAGAAGATATGGTTGTTTATGAACCCATAATCCATTAGTTAAGACAGTTGTGGAACCAATAGTTTTTAACAGGAATTTTCTTCTAAGGAAATGATATAAATATGCAAAGAGATATGCAGAACTCTGGTGGGGAGAATTTGGAGAACATCTTTTCTAAAGTATGGAGTTTTAACCTTATCAGTGATTCACTACAAGAGGGAATTATCTGCTTGTCTCTCAGAACAATACATAAGCCAGCTAAGCCATGCTTGGATATCCAAATATACACTAAAATGTGCACATAAAATTCTTGAACTGTACTATACTACAGTGGGTATCTTTAACAGAGCCCTCTCCCTTTTTACCTTGCCAAATTGTTGCCTTTACCAAAGTATATGGGGAAACTGTGGAGAAAACATATTCAGGGGTAGGGAGTAGCTCTGTGTACATGCGAGAGTTTCTTTTTACTTTTTACTTCTTCCATATTACATTTCTTGTCCCAGTGGTTCATTTGGACTTAATCTAACATGTTTTTCCTGAAATTTCAATCAGTTGTCTAATATTCTGCATGTATAAACCCCCAGGGTTTATTCAAAACATAATAATTTAATTTCATTGGGTTTCATGGTGTCCCAGAGAAACTGCCTTTGTTAAAGCTCAGTTGCAAATCTAGATTTACATTTCAAGAAAACAAGTCAGCACAGTTCTTCATGTCGGACTCACTTTAGTTCCATATTATCCAAACCCTTTAGTTTAGAACAAGAACAAGATGACAAATGTGCCATTTCTATTGCTTCAGTTGAGCACTACTGGCCCTCAGTTTTCTGTTTTCTGTTGCTCTAGATTAACTTCAAAACTGAGTTCTTGACTTTTGGAACTGATTGCAGTTTTAAAAGCTAAATCCAAATCCATGAGAATTTTGATGTTTTTAAAAAAATAAGTAAAATGATAGTTTATTCACCCTCTAGATCTGCATTGCCTCTCTGTCTCTCCCTCCTTCTCTCTCTGAAATATTCTGTACAGAAAATAGGGAATCAGATTGTGGCAAAAGTGTTTTTAAAATGAACCAGCAGAACTGGATAATTATTCAGGCTGTGTACTGTCTGAATATTGAGTCTCTCCACAGTCATTTGTGTATAGTTTAAACAGCTGGTTATGTAAGTGATTCTGGTGTTTGGGAGAAGTTATTCTTTGTGATTATATGTTTGCATTTTAGTAACCACTTTGGATTTTTTTTTATTTTTTTAAATAGCAGTGTTTTGCATGTTTGACTTACATTTGTAATGATAATGTGCTTGGTTATTTAATGGTGAGTCACAGTTATGTTGTGCAAAACTTTGAGAAAAACGGCTCTTTAGTATTATATAAAAAGAATACTCTAAAGGTGAAACTAACAGTAGATTCAAAAACAGTTTTCATGAGTAGTTCTTTCCAACTTCATCAGTGTGTACTGTTGGTTCTGCTTGGTTCATCAGAAGTTTGTGCCAATTGCAATGTTGAGCTTCACTAGTTTAAATGTGGTACTAAAATCTGTGCGGTGATACTACTGTAGCATGTGATGAGAATAGCACTATCAGACTGTCTCCATGTAATCAGGAGATGCTACAGACAGAAAGGCCTCTTATTGTACATCCAAGCTACTGCACATACAGTTCCATGTGTACAGCCCCATTCAGATGAATATGCACAAAATCCTGCTGTTGCACTGATTAAAAAATATAGGGCAGTGGAAAACACTTTGAGAACTGTGTTTGATGATGGAGGAAAAGATGTGCTCAACAATACCTCTCTGACACTTACTCTGGCTTAATGCTGAGATTTTTTTCCCCCTTTTTTTATATTTTCAGCCATTAATTTCATAGGAACTTCCTTTGTGGAAAAATATTTACAAGCAGAGTGATAAGATTATCTATCTATCTGCCTGTCTATCTAGCTATCCGGGTTTCACCTGACCCAAGAACTGCCAAGGATCACATCAGCTCTATTTGAAATGCTAGCCAGGAACACGTAGATTAGCAATAATAAAAGGAGAGAGGTGTCTCTAAGCTGAGGAGCAGTTGACCTTGCAGCTCCTTTTTTCCACTTGTTGGTTGTGTAAAATTATTAAATCTGCCAGTTCTTTTGGTGGAAAGCTGTACTCCAGGAATACTGGCAGAAAGTACCCAGTCGATTTCCTTAGATGTTGGGCTGCTTTGGGGTGGCAAGAGTCTTTCTTAACACTTGGCTATTGCTGCACACAGCAGCTCCAGCAGCTCTCTGAGCCCACCCTAAAACTTGTTTTTCTGGGAAAGAAAGACAATTGTTTCTCAGAAGGTTAGTTAGGACTTGTCAGATCCTCACCTGCAGAAGCAGAAGCCAAACAGCAAAAGTTACATTTCAGCCCTAGGTTTGATTTGCAAAATGGACCACATAAATAAAATAAAATAAAACACACACCAAAGAAGACTAAAACACATAGCATTCATTTTGAATGAGGACCTTCTTTGAAAATAGCGATTATAGTGTATTGTGAATGATATTACCTACAAGGTTGTTATACAAAGATAAAATACAGAGAAAAAAATGTTCTGGCTTGTTAAAGCTTTTCTATCGTTTCCTGGATGTACCCATGAAAAAGAAACACACTGGTTCCTCTCTAGGCCAAAAGAAAAGGAGGAAGACTGGTAGATGTAATCAGTGAGGGCAAGAAAATTAAAACAGAGATGAGTATGAATATGAATAGTGCATGGTTTTTCCATAAGCAAAAAGTATACTCAAATTCATTATGCTTTTTTACTAGCTCTAAAATCATATCACCCACCCACATACCCAACTACCAAGGACAGTGGAATAAAACCTACAGTTAATGACAGTATGATACAGCATCTTCCCCTGGATTGTTGCTTCCCTTTCTTCCATTATTATCAGTAATAGGCCTGTTGAAAGCCAGACTTCTCTTTTTGTGTTAATTCAAATGCTCTCACTCTATCAGTGCAACTACATTTACTTGGAACAGCATACACCTTAAATGTCTGAAATAAGTTCATCTTAAATATTCAGGCTAGACTGAAGAGAAAATAAAACTGCAAGACAAAAGAGTTTTAAGTAGACCCAATTAAGAGGAAAGGAGGGAAAGGCAATACAGAAAAGATGTCAGATGAATGCTCAAAATAGTAAAGAAGACAAAATAAGTTTTGAATGAATAGAGCTGCAACAGTATATAATCACTTACCTGGATGCAAACTTCATTCATGGGACTTATTTAAAAAGGACTGTAGAGCAGTACAGCATCATACATTTCAGGTTTACATTTTCTTCAGTACATCAAGTAATTTTTAGAAATGGAACCATAATTAGTTCATCAGCAGGATTATCACTTGTTCTATTACTTCTGAAGGACTACTGCAGGATGAAAGAACTCCAAGTTACGCATGTATAAGGGCACTGATAGAAGGAGACTTCTCTACCCATTCCTCCTATGACTGCCCTTGTTGCTATACACTTTGATCAGAAAGCTGACTCGAATAGGTCTGCACCATGGGAGGTTCACCAAAATCAGGAGGAGGTATGTTCCATCAGTGGAGTTCCATACATGAAGAAGAATCTCTGCTGAATATTCAGTTACCTCTCCCATCCTCCTCAAGTTCCTGCATCACACTCCCATCCTATCCAACAAGGTCTCTGGCCCTCTGTGGAGTCTTTACAGAGCCTAGGAAAATGCCATAGAGGAGAGAGATGAGGAGATCATCCATTAGCTCTGTTATGTACTTTTTACTCTGAATCTACTTGTTTTCATGTTTATGTGCAAAACAGATGGAAATTGCAGTTGAAAGCCTGTGAATAAAAGGCAACAACAAAAATGTTCTTAGAAACCCTAATCTAATATATAAAAGTCAAAGTTTGTTTGCCTGTGTCAGGCGAAGACCTCACGTGATTGGCTGTATCAGGTGAAGACTTCATATGATTGGCTGCCTGAGAAGATTCTATGGAATCTTGGGGTTTGCAGTTTAGGGAGGGGCCTTTAGAATTCTCAGCCAGAGAGCTCTTAAGCCTCAGTCGACTGTGAATAGGTGCTATGAAGATGAGGCCTAGCAGCAAGGAGGAAGACAGTGTATTCCCTCAGGAACCCGACCTCTGTATGTTAACAACTGGATACAGACTGGACTGGGGAATATGGGGAAAAGTTACAGGTACTGGACAAGGCAGTTTGGGGAATTAGAGACACTGGATTGCAAATCTTTCTAACAAGTATTACCTATGAGAAAATTAAATCCTGGGCAATACCAGGTATATACACTAGTCTACTATAAAGAAAAATATAATTATTTGAGGGTCATTTTATTCTGCTTGATTTGTTTATCAGCCAGTCAGATAGTTTATGTTATAGAGTATCTGAAGGAAGGAAGGAAAGAAGGATGGAAGGAGCCTTTTCCATCTCTCTATGGAATAGGAGGAATGCCTGTAACTAATCAAGTGTGCTATACAATCATGGGATGCATATTCCTGAGAATAGGAACATATAGATAGTAATTAGATAAGAAATGCATTGTTGTTGCTGTTGCTGTGTGCCCTTAAGTTGCTTTTTACTTATAGCAACCCTAAGGGAAACTTATCACAGGGCTTTCTAAAGGCTGAGAGTGTGTGACACATCAAAAATCATCCAGTGAGTTTCCATGGCCCTAGTCTTCAATTCTCAGACCACTATACCATGCTGGCTCTCTAAACCACGCTGAATTGTAGGGCTTCTACTACTACTGCTACTACTACTACTACTACTATTGCCTTTTTTCCCCATTTCTTGTAGCTGTTTAAATAAACACATCCAAACTCTATTTCAGACTCCCTCCTGGATTTCTCCCAAGACGTTAGATATTTGAGAAAACATGGTAACATACATTCTGGGCATTGTTAAAGCATTGTTCAAAGAGAGGGAAAGGCTGTCAAGACGTTTGGAGAATTTAAATGCCTGAAAGGAAATGCAAAAATCAAGCAGTTCCTTCCCTCTGTAGCCAACATTCTTCTCATCCCTGCAGAGTGAAATGCAGTTGTGGAAGAAAAAGCAATGTCTTATAAAAAATATTTTATATTGTCTTACTCTAAGACATTAATTACTCTTCATTTGATATAATCCAAAAATTCTTTGATAGAGTCACAGTTTTTTAAGTATAAAATTTCTTTTCCTTGGAATTGTGGGTGTTTTAGACAGACATTTATTTTTCCAATAGTCCAAGATTTTTCCTGATCCATTGAGGTACCAAACTAAACCAGTCTAGTGATTTCTTGCTAGTTTTCCAAGCCAGAAAGAACTCCTTGGATTGTAGTGGTACAGGCCATCACTGCAGCTAGTGTAATTTCAGTTGATTCACAGGGAGGAAAAGGTACCAAACATCCTTTACTATGTGCCCTTGAAGTTTCCATTTCAGAAATGTCATTATCTCCAGTGACTTCTGGGCCACTCATCAAGATGTTACAGTACTACAGCATTTGAGAACAAGATAATTGAATGTGTTCTCCCAGGTAATCTTATGTAAGTACACCAGTCATCAGCGGAGGTCCTGCTCTGTGTTCAGCTAGAGACATAACTGGTAGACATATATGATAGGATCTTAGGCCATTTCTGCACTAGACTATGATAACGTTATTATTCCACTTTCATCATCCTATGGAATTGGAATCCTGGGGTTTGCAGTTTAGGGAGGGGTCAGAGGATTCCATAGGATGTTGAAAATGGAATAACTGCACTATAAAAGTCTAATGTGGAAATGACCTTAATCATAGCACCAAACTGGGAACTTCTCTGCCTGACTGGATTGGCTGACTCCTTCTGTAAACACCTTATTGTTCCAATATGGTTTTGGCATCATTACTGATATACAGGATGTTGTTCGCTTTCTGTTTTTTAGCTGACTGTGCCATTATTTGCCTGTTATATTCTAATATTGTTTGCTTGTTGCCTGTTTTACTCTTAGTCTGTCAGTCACCTTGAGGATTCTGCTGGTAGGGCAGAAGGAAGGGATCATAAATATTTAAATTTAATAAATATCGATGGTGTTTAGATGCCCATTGGAACCATTTGATGCCACATTTTTCTTCTTGAGCTATGTTCTTACATTAGAATGCCATTCTAACTTATTTCCCAACATATGGGTTTAGGATTTCATACAAGGAAATTATATATGCATCGTTTGGGTGACATTTTGACAATAACTGTTATATGCATATTAATAAGAAAGCAAATTGTTCTGTTCACTCTAATAGATGCATGCTTAATTCATCTGCAGAAACTACAGAATAAATATTTTGTTTCTTTGGTGGGAGTGGCAGGATTTTATATTGTTTGAAATGATATTATATTTACAATTCAATCCTATATATTATTTTTAAAAGTAACTGTGGTTATGCATATATGTAAGTTCAGTTATGTTGTGATTTATTGGAGGAAAAAATGGAAGAGAGACCAATTTTTATTTCACTACTGCATCTATGGAATAGTTGAAACCATTAAAATGTGCATTTTTTAAAAAAACAATATATATTTGCATACCTATGGACAGCATTTGAGGTATATACTATAAGCAATGCAGTAAATATGTCTTTGATACTGTTGGAGACAAATACTTGACATGCCCTGTGGTCCACATTGATTTGTCTAGATATTTTATCACATTAGCTGTTAAGAATAAGTGCACTCTAAAAGCAGTCTAATTGCTGCAAAGGAACAGGTACCCTTTAATCAGTGTCCTTAAGTGCTTCATAATGTAGACCCAGAAACAGCTAGTCTAAGTATCTGAGACTTAAGAAATGCTACATCATGAAAATTAATGGTATAATTTCCCTTGTCATTTATATGCTTTTATACAAGTGAATCCTAGTGAGAATGCAAATAATTTGTAATAGTATACTGATGAAACAGACCGATTACACGAGTCATGGGCATTCAGTAATGTTGAAAAGTCAGCAAAACATTCTGCATTGTTATTGTTGCTGTTGTAATGGGTTGGATGAGGGCAAATAAATTGAAACTGAATCCTGAAAAAAGAGAGACTCTGGATTGATAGTTCACAAGTCTGGGAATTGGGTAAATGACCTGTCCTAGATGGAATTCTGCTGCATCTGAAAGAGGAGCTACTTAGTTTGGCAGTAATTCTTGATTTCCCCTGTCATTGGATCTCCAGATGGACTCTATGTCTTGAAGTGCCTGGGGCTGACTTTGGCTGCCTCACTAGATAACATTCTCTCTTGGACAGGGAGAACCTAATCACACTAATTCCTGCTTAGGCTACTGTACTGCACTCTATGTGGGGCAACCCTTGAAGATGGCATGGAGGCTCCAGCTAGTGCAACAAACAGCAGCTAGATCACTGACACAAACACATTGCAAAAACCTAAGAGAACAAAAGTTCTAAAGGAACTGCATTGGCTTACAAAATGCTTCCAGGCATCATAACTCGGGCCGTTTTCACACAACATTTGTCATGTGAAACGGCCTCTAGAGCATTGCACGATTGCAAGGACTGTTCCACATGATGCTCTCGCAATCGTGCGACACTGCCGGGGCCAGCAAGTGCTGATCACACAATATATCATTTTCAGCTTCTTGCCAGAAATGATGTGTGATCATGCATCGCTCCAGGACCCCACACAGACTTACCTTGAGTGCAGAGCGTCCAGAGATGCAGCCCTCGAACTTCCTCCCCAGTGCAGCCTGGGAAAGTACCTGGCTGCACTGTGGAAGGAAGAGGCAGAGCCCTCATGCTGTCTGCTGGCCAGCAGACAGCTGCTGCAGAGAAGGAGCAGAGAGGATGTGAGTGCCTCTTGCAAGAGGCTGCTCACATGATTCCAATGCCCCCATACTGGAATCAGCTTACCTGATTCCGGCAGACAGCATGAGGGCTCCACCTCTTCCTTCCAAGTCCTGCTAGGGAGCAGAATCCCCTACTGCCCCAGCTTCCATGTCTTCAAACTCAGAGAGGGTTGCTGCTTCTTGGCATCCCTCCTCCTCCTCCTCATTTGAGTCTTCCAGAAAGGAAAGGGCCTCACTCTCTGCAAGACTCAAATGAGGAGGAGGAGGAGTGCCAAGAGTCAGCAGCCCTCTCTGAGTTTGAAGAGATGGAGGCTGGGGCAGTAGGGGATTCTGCCCCCTAGCAGGACTTGGCAGATGCTGAAGACACTAAAAGACAATACACACCCCCATCTTTCATTCAGGGGCAAAGAGAAACACACATCACAATCACATAACTACATAACAAACACTGACCCATTTAGGTACTAGTGAGGCAGCTGTGTCTTTGAAGGAGATGCTGATAAATATCCTGGCAGTTTTGTCTCAGCCCTAGTCCTGCCAACTGTCTTATCTAGTTGACAGGCAGTATTCTCTTGCATTCCTGTTTGGTTTTGATCTTGGACTGGCTGCATTCCTTGAGATGTCAGATCTGGCCATAGTGATATATGTCTTGGTTACATCCCAGTTGGATTGCTGTAACATACTCTACATGGGACTGCCTTTGAAGAGTGTCTGGAAACTTCAACTGGTTGAAAGAGCTGCAGCCAATTTGTTATTTGGGACTGGCTACAGGGATCATACAATTCCCCTGCAACAGCTCTACTGGCCACCAGTCAATTTCTGGGCACAAATCAAAGTGCTGGCAGTGACCTTCACAGCCCTACACAGCTCAGATCCAGGTTATTTAAAGGACTGTACTCTCCCCTACAAATCAGCCTGGGCTTTGAGATCTTCTGGAGAGGCTCCATCCCACCACCCTCGCAGGAATATCTGGCAGGAACACAGAAGAGATCCTTCTCACTGGTTGCCCTCAAGCTCTAGAACTCCTTTCCCAGAGAAGTCAGACTGGTACCCTCCCTACTATCCTTCTGTAATCAGATAAAGACATTTTTATTTAGACAGGTATTCAGTGTGTGATTATGTGTGGCCTGTCTAATAGAAATGGGCTGGGTATTGTGTTTCAATTGATAATTGAATTTTAGTTATGTATTCCATTATTGTTTTAATCCTTTCACTTGTTTAATCATGTTTTAACTTTCGTATTTTATGAGTTTTTAACTATGTTTTTAACTAGTGTTTTCTGGATCATGTACCTGGACTTCTGACCTGTTGATATAATCTCTGGACCACCCTTGTGCTTCTTTTCATCTTGCTCAGATAAACTGTAACTGACCCAGCTTGGGCTGACTAGTTTGACTGCTTCTCATGCCAAAAACCTGCTGGCTTGGGAACTTGTTGACTTGTGTTCAGGACACCAGTCTAAAATCAGGGTGCTTGTGATGACATATGAAACCCTATATGGTTTGGGGCCTCAGTACTGGGAAGAACATCTCTTCTCTAAGTATCTCCCTGCCTGCTGAAATCAACTGGACCAGCTCTCCTCTGTATCCCACTAGGGGAAACAGTACATTATGCAGAGAAGCAAGGAAGAGCCCTGGCTGCTGTGCCACACTAGTTGTTTAATGCCTTCCCCTCAGAGGCTCATTTGGCTCTGACTCTGGCTTCACTTTACTGCCAAGCTGAAACCTGGCCTTTCATCAAAGCTTCAGAGGCCTAAGGATTATGCCATGACTAAGCTGTAGAGTTCTATGTCATGTAAACTGTGTGCATTATTTCAAATGGTTTAAAATTAGTTTTAAAATATCTTAAATGGGTTTGAGACTGTTTTAATTGTTACCATGCTGTCAATTAGATTTTTATATTGGGCATAACGAAATACATAAATGCTAATTCATATTTTAAGTTTAGCTGCTTTGAGTCTGTGGGAAAATATCTAAATGAAATAAATAAATTCATCCAATTTTTTTTGTGGTCGTACAACTGGGAATCATGGATCATGTTGAAGTCTCTTAACGTTTAATGGACCACAATATATCATACAGCTAATGGACCACCAGGTATCATACACATGCTTGAAAGAGATAATACTGTCAACCTAGGGAATAATTTGTTACTGTCAAATGATTACTGTATTAACTATGTTCAGATGGAGTTTCTGAAGTGTCACCAATGAGTGGGAAATTAAACTACCAGGAATATTGAGGTATGTGAAATGACCAGTCACCCAATCCTTTTCAATACTAGTGAAGTGGAATATTAATGTTAAATAAGACATGTAGCTACATGAAACACTGAAGAGAGAAGCAATATTCTAGTGAGTTTTAATGATTGCTTACAATCCATAATAATCAGTATATTTTTGTTTCAACTGAACACACATAATTTTAAATATATCTGTAAATAAGAAACTTACATACAATAATCAATCAATTAAATCTTCTGTTCACTATAAATAAAGTAATATCCAAGTATTTTTATACTGTAACTTTTCTGTCATCATTTCCGTCACCAAATATACTTGTTTTGCTTTCTGCTTGGTAAATTAGCGTAATTAATATGCTGATCACATGCTCTGGCTTTTCAGCTTCTCAGATTTTTAACATTAATACTTAAAATATCCAGAGCACCAACACATGTTCTGCCAGTGTGGTAATGAATCAGACATCTGCAATGTTGTGATTTCAGTGCAGGGTAAAAACAATGAACAATCCAATTGGATATCACATCTGAAGGTATGTGGAAGACAATTGAGGAACTTTTACTAACAGTATCCTACTAGTAGTATGTATATCAGTGGTCGAGAACCATTATCCTAAAGCACATGTATAATCTCAGTCCTAAGGGCAAAGAAAACCATGTACTCAGTATTTATTTATTTATCTGGAAAACATATATCTCACTATAAAAAAAAATCTTCAAAGTCACTTATTCTATAATTATAAACAACTGAGAACACAGTCTTGTATTCATTTACTTCAGAGTAAATTGTATTGATCTTAATAGTGCTTACTTCTTAGTAAACATACACTGCAATGCTCTGCAGAAAATTGAAAGCATCCATAGGTTAAAGTTGACTTGATGGAAAAATCACCACCACAATAAAAAAAAATTATTTAAAACAGAGCTAGAGTCTTTGTTTTTTGTTTTTTTTCAAAAGGACCCACACATACAAAGCTAACAACAAAGCTGCTAAAATAATTGTCTTTGCAGAGAGCAGCAGTTAGAAAGATTGCTATCTGCTGTTTGCAACAGGTGTGGGAATCTCTTTTTTAGTTAGGTTTAGTCTGTTTTTGTATAATATGTAGGTGGATTTTGTTGTTTTAATTTAATTGCTGTAGATTTGCGTTTAATTTAGTTTTTTTTTCTTTATTTTGTTTTTGTCCATTATCTGTTTTTTTTAAATCTTAAGAAAATAAATAAATGATAAAAAAAGAAAGAGTTGATATGGAGCTAATTTGCTCCAAAAATGAATTCTACAATTGAGGTGCACCCACAGGAAATGCCAACTTATGTGTCCTAACTAACATGACATCAACCCAAGTCATAACGTAGAGAAGGACCTCTCCAACAGATCATATGCTGCAGGCATGATGATACAGAAAGATATGATTCTTTATGTACTTTGAATAATGGGTGTAACAAGTCCAATTTCCCCCACTCTTTTCTGGAAATATATCATTGAGGCAGCTATCTTCATCCTAGGCTGACTTAGTTTTGTAGAAGACACCTGGTGGGTGCATGACTATGTCACCTGAAGTCATAGATTGGTTAGTTTGAGTTGCTATGGGCTGCTGAGTTTCCAAAATAATGCCTTTGACAGCAAAACAAATTTTCTTTGTTTAATATGGGTAGTGGAAAAGAAAATTTAACGTAAAGCTATCTAAGAAATAGGCCACAGTGTTACCTGAAAACATGGGTGCCATGAGGACCAAGCCGCGATGCCAATTCAAATTCAAAAGTTGAGCATAATCAGCTCAAAATTAGGAGGCCTGCAAGAGGGGAGCAACTTAGTGAGATCCTGACTACCAACGTTTATGGGCTTGCACGGAAAAGAACCAGCTGGAGATTAAAATGTAAACTAAATATGTGTTTTATTGACAAGATTTTAAAAAGCAAGTAAAATTACAAGCACTTACACACTCGTAAAAGGACTGAAGGAAAGGGAGGAAAATGGGATAGAGGACATTGAGGGATTCAGGCAATATTTACCAGAGAACAGTGAAGAAAGCACTAATATGGCATAGTCAAGAACCTAAGGACAGATCTCATTTGGGAATTGGATAGACAAAGTGACATTTGGAATGGCAAGAGACTGCACTGGATAGTGTAAAATCAGGGGTATTTGTACCTGGAAAATATCCTGCAGGTATGACTGTGACTCAAACTCCCAGCTAAGTGGACAATGGGAGCTGCAACACAAACAATTAAGTCCAGATGGGGTTAATGGTTTTAGTGTTTGAGTGACAAGACAATAATGGTTGTCATAGTATCTGAGTATTGTGGAGAGGTGAGGAAACAGTAGGGAAATGCTCAGGTGTGCAGGGGCCAGGGCTAAGACAATCACAATTTGGTGGGAACCTCCCCATTTCACATCTGAGAGTCCAGCTTTATGTTTAATGTCCATTGTATTCAGAGTGACCACTCTATTATTCTGAACTGACTGGATCCCTTGCCTAAGAGGTAGGTGTGGCTGACCTGACCTGCCATGTTATGTTTACAGTCAGTAATTTCCCACTTCTAGCAAGACCTTCCCATCACCTCAGGTATCATTTATATCAACATCAATCAATATAGTGCTAATCTAATATTAGTGTGATAATTGAAGCCCCTGTCGAAGCTACGGATGACGAGCAGCAGCTGTTGGTCCCTGTTGCTCTGGCTGGAGATGAGTCCTGCAGCTCAAGAGCTCCCCCTGCTGCTGTGGACCAAGCAGGCGTGGATGTTCCTCTGCCTGCTCCTTTAGAGCAACAGGGATCCAACTGTGATCCTGAAGATGCTTTGGAGCCTGCTTCAGTTAGCCCACAATCAAGGCGGAGACTCAAGAGCGCTGAGCAAAGGGAGGCTTCCTTGATTAAGTTCAAGAAGCAGTGACTGGCCACACCTGTGCCTTGGGCTATATAACTGCCTGCCTGGAAGCTTTGCTTGTGGTAAACTCTTGACAAGCCGTTCCCTTGTCTGTTCCTTGCTTCCAGCACCTGGTTCCTGATACCTTGGATTGATCTCTTGGCTCCTGACCCCTGGATTTTGGACTCTGACTACAGCTTTTGCTTGATCTGCCTTAGATAAATAGACTGCCTATGAGTAATTGCTTGCTTTGACTCCTCCTGGTGGGACTCTGCTATCTCTCCCACTCCATTCTCTGGGCTGGCTCACCACCTGGGTCTCTGACCTTGACAATTATATCTAATATTATTTGCCAATTAACCATGCCAATCATGGGGGTGCATGGTGTGGTGAGTTATTTCTAGAATATAGATAAATTTAGTTAGCTACTAGTTTGGTTGTTCATTTTATTGTAGAAAGAGTAGACTACTTTTGAACTACTTTGTACTTGCTTCTTTAATAACTATACTGAATTGGAAACTGGAGTTAATTTGACTTTCTCCCCTAGATTGAGAATTAGTTTCAGCAGCTCACTGGCCAAACTAAGTTGGTTGGTTAGAAATTTAAAGGAATCATTGAAAATGACTGTAATCCTTCTTCATAACTTCATAGGCCTGGACTCTCCTGTATCTGGGCCATAAGAGGCATTACAAATATAAGTGGTGCCGACACTACTTCTGCTTAGAACTTGGAAAGTGACTTTTTAAAAATATTCTATTCCTGTTAGTCATTGTAATGCCTAAAACATAACATTTTGTTATTGTCCTTTACAGTACTGAAAAAGTTACACATCACATTACTTGTTTAATTGCTCATTCTTTTTCTATTACTTTCCATTGTATTTTTTGTGTGAAAAAAAGCCACAAAAGTTTAGAGTAGAAGAATATCACAAAAGGTGAAAAATTCCTGACCTCAGGAATAGTAACTAGGAACTGTTACTTGTTACATTAATAAAATAATTTTACTCATTATACTTTAAAAATGTAACTTTATTGTGCCCTTCTTACTCAAAAGGTAACTGATTAACAACAGGGCTAGGCAACTGTGATGAGTTTAGGGTGTTCTGTGGGTGGCCAAGTTGTTGTTGTTGTTGATGGTGATAGTAATAATAATATAGCAAAAAATAAAGTAAAAATAAAAATAAAATAAAAATCTGATTTTGAAAAACCAGTATTTTAGAAAGACAAACAGTGCTGGAGGGTCTGAGAGGATTTGAGGAGAAGTAATCCTCCCTTTGTGGTGCCTTAAAATGGTGATCCAGGAAATCTGGGGGATTAAAGCCTGTAAAACCAACTTTCATTGGCCATTCATGATTTACAAGCTCTGTCCCTGAGTAATAATAATAAAAAAAAGAGTACATTTGTCCTACCTCTTCTGTTGGAAGTCTGAAAGAGAAGCTGAATATTGATGATGTGCTATATTTCCTATACATTAAAAACAAACAAACAAACAAAGAGAATCTAATACCTTCACTTTGATCCAAAAATGTTCTACAACCCAAATAAAAAGGAAAGCATATTCTCCCTACACCATGAAAATGCTGCTTTTATTCAGTGTCTGTTTAGACTGATAGGTTGATTTGTGAAGACTAAGCAGATGCGCAATATTTCATAGTCTGGAAGAGATGCATATAATGAGGAGGCAGCTTTAGTTTAAATATTTTTAGTGCCATGTTAACAAGTATCCCCAGCTTGTCTCATGACATAAATGCCCTTGAGATGTCCATAATCAGCCAAGTGATGAAGATGTTGCCAGTCAACTCTAAGAGGCTAATGGGTAAGGATATATTTCACAGGACAATGAAACAGATTGAATTACCAGTACTCGATATATATTATATTTGTCTCTTTTCAAGGGCTAGCAGGAATACACAAAAATTATTTATGGTGCCATATGGCATCTCACCAAAGGATGGTCTAATTATGCTTAATGAAGCTCATTTTAAAAAAAAAAAAAGAGAGAGAGAGAGAAAGTTTTGTCATTGGGAAGGGCTTTAGAATTTTAAGAACTTTTCTCCATACACAGAACACCTTGATCCTTGTGTGACTTTCTTCTTGGGAATCCTTGACAATATTTAAAATTCTTGGCAAAACATAAATAACAAGTAACCTATCAAACTAGTCCACAAATGAGAACATGTGAAACATCATGATTTTGAAGTTCTGGCTCTGTGCTCAACTCCATGTGACTATCTCAAAGGCAGCAATAGGCAATGGAGCTCCTTTAGGATTAAAAATGGACCCAGTATAGCATGTGTATGTGCCTTCAAGTTGCCTGTTGACTTATGGTGATCCCATTAATTTCACAGAGTTATATTCAGAGGTGTTTTTGCCAGTTCCTTTTTCTGAAATGTAGCCTACTATAGCATACAAAGATGATATGTTACACAAATTAGATGTTACCTAGCAAGTTAAGGTGTTCTCTTGATATCAAGTCTCGTTCCATTATTATTTAATAAGCAGTGGAATTCTATGTTGTTGTGATAGATGATGACTCTGAGGTTAAGGAGCAACAGATTGTGCCAGGAACAGAGGCAGAGGCAGAGTTGCCCCAGCCAAATCCACAGGGAGAGAGAACCAGAGGTGATTTGGAGGAATTACTAAGCCCCCAATCATGGAGGAGGCTGAAATGGACAGCTCAGAGGGAAGCTGTGTTGGAAACAATAACAAGATTAAGGAAAGATTAAGGAAACAATAACAAGTAACACCTGTTCTCAGTGGATATTTAAGTCTGTCAGCATGGCTTGCCCTTTGCTTGTAGCAAATTACTTTGCAAGCCCTCTCAATCCTCGTGTTCTGGCTCCCTTGACCCCTTTGGATGGACCTCTGCTTTCTGGACCTTTGGATTGGACCTTGACCTGGCTCAGCTCTGTGGTTCCCCTAGTAGTTGTTTGTATCGGGCATTTCTCCGCTGCCTCATCCTTCTCCTCACAGCAAGTATTCTCACCTCCTCTCTCTTGGTGGTAGTGAGGCACAGGCAGGGAGTTGGACTCTGACAGCTGTCTATTCAGTCACACTGAATTTCATTGGCTTAGTCTTATGTATGCAGTCAAAGGATTGCATCCTAACTAATTTATGAGCCCTCAATTACCCATTGGATTTGTTTTTCATGGTCTAATATCCTCCAGTTTGTTGGCTGGAGATGAATATTCCCCTTTCTACTCTGACTGTGGTTCATTGAACTGCCTGGATGAAGACACCAAGTGGGAGAGAAGAAGCCATGAAGCATGCAGCATATAACCACTAGGGAAGGAAAGGCAAAGAACTATTTGAATACTAGTCTAGCTTCTTCAACCAGCAGCCTGCCTGCCTGTCAGGATTGATAGCTCCCACCATATGTTGATCTACTGGATGTGTATTGAAATAGTATGTTGTAGTCAATGCAGAAATACTGGTGTAGAAGTCTTTAAGCTTAGTTTTAATGCTAGAAAGTATCCAGGGCTAATGGATGATAGCAACAATGTATTATTACAAAGTATCAGTTGGTTAATTGCTTTTTTGCCTATCACTACAATATATTCAGAAAGGGGGAAAGATCAGAGTGAGTGAAAACAAAAGTATCAAAGCAAGAACTTGATGTGTCTAAGGCCCTTTCCACATGGCGTGGCTGCCTGCAGTGGGAACATGATGGCAGCGCTCTGTAGGTTGTGCTTCTGCATGATGTCATTGCAGTCCTGCTGCCATCTTGTCCCTGTGTGTCGCATGAATGTGGTGCACCTACCATCAGGCCACAATGCCACCTTTCCCAACCATGCAGAAGAGCGGAAGCACTCTGGTGATGCCTACCTCCCCAGCACAGCAATGGCAGGTGCCTGGCTGAGCTGAGGAAGGGAAGAAGTGGGGCCAGAGCAGTCCCCTCCACAGTGACCAGGTGAGGTGCAGAGGAGAACGTTTCTGGCACACTTTCCATCTCTGACGGAGCTGCAACAAAAGAACTTCGCTGAGCCCCATCATGCAGAAATGGCCTAGGAGGCAGGAAATATGTGCCTGTCTCAAGGATGAGAAGTGGGAACCAAATATGGGTCTGCGAACTACTGGAAGAAGTGGGATGATGCTAGATTTATGATGCTCCCCAATCACAGCCTTGCACACCTAAAATTTGGAATTGTATCTATATAAAGTGTGTACTTCATGTCTGCTTTAGACTCAGAAACTTCAGAAGAAGTGTGCTGTATTGCTTGCACACTTCTTGCACACTACAGATAAAAACTACTGTCTACCTCAGAATAAAGTCTGCAGCTTGTGGGTTATCCAGTAAACACAGTACTATTGTAGTTAATAATGTGAATTATTTAGATGAGTTAAATAGAATTTTGTTTTGGTTTCCATCAAGTTGTGGGTTTTTTTTAAATAATATAATTCATTGCTGTTCTTGAGTGAATGTGAGATAGAGCAATGCAGGAGATCAGAACTGGCAGATGCAGTGGCATCAGAATAGGGAAAAAAAAAACATGTTTGAGGAGAGAATACCTTGATGTTAACAGGTAGGAAGGAACTACCATGGAGACTCTCTCAGTTCTCTCACACTCAATTTGGCTAAAGAATACAAATAAATGTGCTGTTCTCAGTAGCTGGATAGTTACGTATAACACCAGATCAACATAATTTCCATTGTTGGTAAAGAGTAAGGATAAGTTAATGCTTGTTCTTAAGTCTGGCAGCAAGGATGATTGCTATCAGTTAACAAAAAAAGTTCCTGCCCAGGGAGATGATACATAACAATCAATATACCGTGTTTCCTCACATTCTGCCTCCTCTGAGATCAGTTATGAACATAACTATCTGTACAAGCTTACAGGGAAATAAGCAAATGTTTACTGCTGCTTGATTGTATTGCTTTTTAGGATCTTAGCAGATTGTTCTTATCTGCCTTCAATTCAACTCTGACTTATAGCAGCCCAATCATAGGGTTTTCTTGGCAAGATTCATTCAGTGGAGGTTTGCCATAGCATTCCTATGAGAGGGTGTGACCTGCCCAAGTTTACCCAGTGAGTTTCCATGACTGAGCAGGGATTCAAACCTTGGTCCATCACCCAAGCCACTATACCAGATTAGCTCCAATTTTTGTTAAGCAGGCGTTAGCAATTTAATGTTTTAGATAATTGTAATTGTGAATTTTAAATACTTGTTACCTATGATTTGAGACTGCTAGTCACTCTGAGCATTAATCATGAGGGGTGGAGTAAATCGTCGTCGTCTTCATCATGAACAGCTAGTCCCACTGCAGAAAATTTGTATGAATAAATCACAGTCATAGTGCATTCCAAATACAGTGTGTTTATTTCTGTGCCAGAGCAATGCCGGTTGAAAAAACTGCTTCCTTTATTTCACCTGGACCATCCCAGATCCAAACTCAACAGATCAATTGAAGCAACTGCTATATGGTAAATTAACACTGATGTAAATCTCATGGCTTTGATGAGTCTATTCTAGCTGGGACAAGATATTGGATTTAAGACCTAGACCACAATATAACTTGTGTTGTCAAAGCTGTAAAAGAAAATGAGAAACATGATAAGCCCACTGATTTTTTTAAAGGATTGAAAATCAGGTCAGATTGTTGTCCAAAACAATGTTTGCTTTTTTTTTTATCAGCTTCCAAAAATATAACGTACAGAAAGGCAGTATGCTTTGCTGGAGCTATTTTACACATGCTAGCTAACTTCTATTTTGTTTTTAATCTTTTAAGTTCAAGTGTCAAAACACATACACACACACACATATCACAAAGGCACATGTCTCTTCTGAAGCCTGAAATTACTGAACTACAGGAGCCAGTAACCAATGGTCTCAAGCAATAAACCTTCCATCACACTTGGCAGCCTTTAAATTTGTTCACAGAATGTGAACTTGAGATGGAAATTTCTGCCAACCACCTAGCAATTTTACACAAAGTCTTCCTCAGATACTCTAAATTCCATGTCAGCAAGCCAGTCTAAGCGCTTCCCAACTTCTGCATAAAGTAGACATAAGACAAGACAAGAAGGAATACATATTGTAAATAAATATGAAAGCATTAATAATTTCAACATGAAGTATGACACTTATACTCTATGATAGTAGAAGATCCTATAAAAGACTACATGACAGTCAGGTCCTAAGAAGAAAATACTAAACGATTTTAAAGCAAAGCTGAGGACTGAGGAAGAAAGTGTCATGTATGCAAAAATAAAATAAAAGCAATAAGCCAATTTATGCAACATTCAGCTAAATTATCTGAGTACTGGGAGTGAAAAATGAATGTTAAAAAAAAATCATGGATTTCCTGCAATGTACTGTTTCTCAGGGTAAAAAGACAAAAATGTAATTCCTCCATGAACAGTGAAGTCTAGTAGATGTGATTTATGATTGGACATTATAATAAATCCTAAGGATTGTAGAGATATGCATCAATATATAAAGCATGATTCTGTACCAAAAATAATAGAAAAATGATTTTAAACTGCTATACTGTTAATTATTAAAGACATAGAGTATGTAGACTTAACAAAAATATGAGATGAGTACAGTTGTTGGATTAGTGGAACTTTCCATTGACTCTGACTTTTGTCACATGTGATCTAGACACCCTGTAAATAACCAGTTTGTATTGCTAAGCCTAATTGACTATGAACCAGAAGAACTGTGTGCTAACCACACTGTGTGCTGTGTGCTATCAGAGGAAATGACAAAAAGACTATGGTCCTTTCCGCACGTGGGAAAGGAACTGCGCAAAAATGGGACTCACCGGACTTCATCAGCATCCGGGCGGGTCCGTCGGGACGAGGAGCAGTGCGAGCTCATCACTCTGCACTGCTCCAGAGTCCAAAATGGCGGCTTCCAGTTGGTGGAGGCTCTCCACCAACCGGAGAAGCTCGACAGCCTAAAGCCCGCCCCCGGCAGATCTGCAGGTACGCACTAGTGCACGCCTGCAAATCTGCACCGGAGTGCGGCGACGGAGCTGCACGGGGTCGCACGCTCTGTGCTTTTTAAAAACCTCTTAAAAGAGGTTTTTAAAAAGCACGCTGCACAACCAGTTCCGGTCGCTCTGGAGCAGACTGAGGTGCGGAACTAAGAAAAATAGTCCACCCCAGTCCACTCCACGGTGCAGAAGACCTCCATCAGAGGTCGCTCTGCACCGTTTTAATAGGCCAGTGCAGAAACGGCCTAACTGTTAGGATGACTAATGATAGGATGACTAATGAAACTCTTCAAACAGTTAAGAACAGTGTTTTGTTTCAGTGTTAATGTTTAGAGTTAGTTTTTAGTTTTAGTTTTCAGCTTTTAGTGTTTAGTGTGTGTATGTAGTTTAATTTTCTTGTTTCGTATATATGTATTGTATTCTCAATAAAGTGTAAGTGTGTGTGTGTGTATGTATATAATAAGAAAGATAGGTGAAAACAAAAATAAAAGAGAAACAGGGTCAGAATCCTGACTGCAACTGTTCAATGACTTCTGTGTAGGCATAAAAAATAACTATTATACTAATCAATACAAAGAAATAAAAGAAGATAACAAAAAGATAGGCTCAAAGAGCTCTTCTATAGGATCCTCCACAATGACAGATTCCTTTATAGCAGATCCTACAAAGTTAGAAAGTGAAGTGGAGCGACTTTAAAAGCACTTAGGAGAAATAAGTCATCAGGAAGAGGTGGCATAACAACAGCACTGTTTCTGTATAGTTATATAATGCTACAGAGGCACTCAAATTCTAACAAAGAAATATTGGCAAATATGGAAAAGAAAACAATGGCCCATAGTCTGAAACACTCAATGAATATTCCAGTCTCAAGAAAAGAGACATCAAATACTGTAGAAATCATTGGCTCATTGCTGTATGATCATTGGATCATAAGCTGTTGTGATTCCCACTTCAGGAGGAAAGTGGGATATAAATTCAACAAACAAACAAACTGCTGTAGTGTACTGGGCTTCTGCCAGAAGGCAGATGGGTTTTGGAGTTCTTGTTAGCATTATTACCAAATTCTAACAGCTGTCCAGTGGCATGAAATGATCTTGCTACATAATTTTTGCAGTAGTTTTACATTTTGAGGCAGGGGAGGGCCATGGGGAATTAATTTTCCTCTATTACTAACTAAATAACTGTTACTACTAACTAATTTTCCACTGTTAGTAACCTGCTTGTACAGTTCTCATAAATAGTGGAGAGAGAGGAATGACTCACATTTGCACATTTTGCTTTTCTTTGCTTCTTCACTCATTCCATTCATTGGCATCATACTGGAAGGGCTGCACCCCAATCTAGATGCCCCACATAGGCAGCAGTGGGGAATTTGATCACTGACCAGAGATAGTTTGGGTACAATTAATTTGGGAGACCTTGCTGTGAGCATGCCATACTCCTTAAGTGAAAAGGCTGGACTGCTTCTCTTCTGTGTACCATCTGCCACATCAATAAACTTTATCTTATAGTAGCAATATGCATTAGTGTTCAGCACCAAGAGAACTCTTGGCTGCTGAATGCAACACCCACTTCTAGTACAGAAAAATTCCTTTAACCTTCCACACCAGCAAAAGTGATGTTCAAGATTTTGTAACAAATAATTTTACCATAAAAGGGTCAAGAAATGCCTGATATCCAAGTTGGTCCAGAAAAAGAAGATGCACTAGAGAGCATATTGCAAACATATGTTGACTAATGGAGTGCATTGAAAAATTTAAGAATATCAGCCTGTGATTTACAGATTACAACAAAGCCTTTGAGTATAATTCATTGTCCTGATGTGTAATCTGTATTCTGGATAACAGATTACTATCAGACAAAATACAGAGAAACAGAAAAACAGAATGGTTTTCAATTTGCAAAAGGGTCAGAGAAGGTGCAGAAAAACATATTATACAGAGAGCAGAATTAGAATTTGAAGAAGGAGGTGTGAAAATTGGAAAAAGAATCATCAATAATTTAAGCTATGCAAATGAAACCATATTAGCAGAAGAACATAAGAAATACTTGGAATAACTAATGAAAGAATTTAATAAAGCAAGGGCAAGAACATTTGCAGTTAACCATTAAGAAAACAAAAGTAATGAACTCAGAAGATTTACATAATTTTAAAGTAGGTGAGGAAGACATCTAAATTGTTGAAGATTTTCTAAAGATTAATGAGTTTGGCTCAGGTGAAAAAAAAATCTCATTTGAAATATGCTGCTAGATGAGATTTTTATGGACCATGGACTACCAAAAAGACAAATAAATGTGTCTGACAGCAAATCAAATCCAAACTCTCTCTAGAATTCAAAAGAACCAAACTAAGGCAGTCCATATTTCAGATGGATTGACTTAGGAAAGGAAGCCATGGTGTTGAGTTTGCAGTACTTAAACAGGGCTCTTTTTAACAGGCTGTCCTGGATTTCTCTCATTCACAGAGGATCTATTAGTCAAAGTGAATTTGAGAAGGCATTTGAAGAACAGCAAAAAAAAAAAAAAAGCTTTTCAGTCGAACAGGAGGGACTAACTCAGATTTAATCTGGATCTAAATATCCATTAAACACAAGAATCATTCAAATCCCCCCAAAGTGTTCTAAGTGTCACAGCAGTCTTCGAAAAAAAGAAAAGTTTACAGAGTAATTTTGAGCACATATTTGAAATATGTATTTGAAATTATATTGCTGCAGTGAGAAATGTATTGGTATTAGTATCAATATTAGTACTAGTATTATCACAATTACTATAATGTCATAACAGCACAGCGTGCATTTCTAGGACTTCCCATTGTTGCAATAGAAGAGATAAAAAAGACAAATGTTATCTGTTTGTTTCTCTGTTTTTAAAGGTCTACTATCATTTCAATGCACTGCCATAGGTGATTCTAGTTACAAAAATCAGTTTTAGAAATGTTGGAAAAAGCGATAGAAGAATAATTTGAAAATGTTGGCCACAGCCATAGGAGTAAACAACAGGCAGGCTATGTGAAGACTCACTTTGTCAATTTGAGTCCTGAGTTAAGGAACCCCAAAGTCATCTCTAGAAATGGTTGAAACATGGAATTTTGTGGATACTTATTTAAACTGACCTGATATAGACCTCCCAGAAAAATATGCAGATGGAAGGCTAGATTTAGCACTTTTTGATTATTCTGACTTAATTCTGAGCTAAATGAATATTAGATGGATCACACAAACAAATGTCTCCTCAAGCAATATGGTGCCTATGGAAGTCTGTATTGGCTATTTTTAATAGCAGATAGAAGAAATGAGCTTAGATGAAAGTGATTTAAACCATCTGTGTCAACTCTACTTCTTTGTCATGAGCCCTTTCTGCACAATGTCACTGTCTCATTTCTGCCACAGGATGGCAGCAGTCAGCAGGTCATGCTTCTGCATGATGTCATGACCATCCCACTGCCATCCTGTTGTGGTGTGTTGCGCTTGTGCAGTTTTTGTAAAACAGAAAAAAATCATTTCACATCTGCGATCGCGCAGTGCTCCCATCACTTCTGGCCATGTAGAAGCTGCGGAAGTGCATTGATGATGCTTCCTTCCATAGCACAGCAATGGAAAAAGTCTGGCTGCACTGCAGAAGGAAGAAGTGGCGCCATTGCTTTCTCTTCCGCATGGACTGAGCAGCTGCAGAGGGGAGCGTTGCTGATGCAATCCCTTCTGGACCTGGGATTGCAGCGAGATGATGCGGAAGAGCATCATCATGTGGAAATAGCCATGGGATCACATTCAATAAATTTTTACCATGCTGTAACTGAAGCTGGTTTATAGTATTAGGACTGTAGTTGTTCTGTTGTGGTTTGTTGGATACAGAATCAACAAGCAATGTTGACCTGTATGAAACTTAGGTATCAATTAATTGTTTTTCAGTTTTGAAGTTCAGGTGAATGTTGCTGTAGTTTATGTAACCAAAAGGACAACATAGAATCGTAGAATCATAGAGCTGGAAGAGACCACAAGGACCATCCAGTCCAACCGCCTGCTATGCAGGAACACACATCAAAGCATTCCTGACAGATGGCCATCCAGTCTCTGCTTAAAAACTTCCAAAGAAGGAGATTCCACCACACTCCAAGGCAGCATATTCCACTACTGGACAGCTCTGACCATCAGGAAGTTCGTCCTGAGATTCAGGTGGAATCTCCTCCCCTGCAGCTTGGATCCATTGCTCCTTCTTCTAGTCTCTGGAGCAGCAGAAAACAAACACTCCCTCCTTGACATGACATCCATTCAAATATTTAAACACAGCTATCATGTCCCCTCTTAAACTTCTCTTCTGCAGACTAAACATACCCAGCTCTCCAAGCCACTGCTTATAGGGCATGGCTTCTAGACCCTTCACCATTTTGGTCACCCTCCTCTGGACACACTCCAGCTTGGCAATATCCTTCTTGAATTGAGGTGCCCAGAACTGGACATAGTATTCCAAATGAGGTCTAACCAATGCAGAATAGAGTGGTATTATTACCTCCCTCAGTCTAGACACCATACTCTTATTGATGCAACCAAGAATCGTGTTGGCTTTCTTGGTTGACATATCACACTGACAACATCTATGTACCCTCTGACATTTCACCAATGAAAACCTGGACACGTGTGGCCAAACAACATCAGAGGGTGGTTATTAATGAGAAAGAATATATAAGCTAGCAGAGTCTGTGACAATTTACTTTTGTCTGCATCTACTGGGAACAAGTAGACTCTAATCCAACCTCTCCACTCCCATGTTGAGTTGAGTGCAATGATCTTTTTGCACTTTGAATTCAGTTTGCATCAGTGAAAGTAAGCTGAAGACAAAGGAGAAAGTGGGAGGAGGAAAAAGAAACTGGGGCATTTAAAATGAACTGAAAAGGTGAAATAGCAGAAGATTAATCTGGACTGTCCCTGCCAAATTGGGGAAGTTGGATGATGTGAATATTGGAAGATCACAGCATTACTTCCCCCCACTTCTCTTGTTGTTAGAGCAATTGAGGTTTATACAGGACAGAATTCCCTTCATGAGAAAGCCTTCTGTCTTTCTCACCTAAAGCATTCCCCTTTGCTCCTCCTATCTACTGTAATGCATGGTGGTAAATATGTTTCGTATAACTAGACCATGTGACGTCAGAAATTCCTACGGTCTCTCATGGGATTGCTTAGGAGTGCTCTCCATCTCCACCTTCAGTGACATTCTACTCTTCTTCTCCTTCTCCTTCAACCATGCTTTGCTTCTCCATCAACAAATTGGTGAGTCAAGAATGAAGCTCCTACCTTTACCTAATATTTTCTTTTGCTAGTTAGGATGTAGGCTCCCCAGTGACTGTAAACGTAAAAATCATTAGTAATTTTTTTCTATATTTATAAACAGAGACTGCCTGTCTTGTTTATTTTTGAGCCAGTTTAAATTAGGGAAGCAATGTGAAATTGAGGCATGCTTTCTCTGCTACTTTGGTAAAAGAATGATGATTTATAACAGTTTTAACTTTCATAAGCTTTCCCACTTTGGGAAATGCTAATTCCCAACAGTATATGCAAACACAACAAGAAAGTAGTAGCAGGAAGGAAAAATAGATAACCAGGTGGATGGTGGAATTCACTGCTGTGGAGGATGGCATGGCTGATTTGCTAGAAACCTAAACAGGACATGCCACTGTGTAATATTTCATTGCAGGACCCACTTATTGATTCAGATGGTTATTCTCATGAAAACACAAAAGTAAAAGAGAATATTCCATAAGACTCTTCTATGGCTGCAGGCAGAGAATGCCATGCCTTCTGAAAGCCACTATCAGATTTGTATTAAAAATACATTAAGGAATGACATTCGTGTTTATTTTGCTACCAAATGTTATTTCACAAAAACCATTCACATTATAGTAATTTAATCAGAGGCACATCCACAGCTCAGGTGACATTTCTGCTATTGCTGGAGGTCATATAATTATGGTCAGTGTAACTCTGTACAATTTTAGAATTAAACACTTTTCACTAAATGGTGATTTTTAAAAAAAGAAAAAAAAAGAAAATGGTTTTCTTTTTCATAATTCAGTATACAAATTCATTATAACATTTCTAATGCATTCCTAGTTTTCCTTTGTTGTTGTGTGCTTTCAAGTCACTTCCAACTTATGGTGACTCTAAGGTGAATGCATCATGAGATTTTCTTGGCAAGATTTATTCAGAGAGGGTTTGCCTTTGCCTTTTGTTGAGGCTGAGAGAGAGTGATTGCCCAGGGTTGTCCAGTAGGCTTCGATGACTGAGCAGGGATTCAAACCTTTGTCTCCAGAGTTGTAATCAAATATTCAAACCACTATACCACACTGGTTCTCAAGTTTTCTTTTAGTTCTCATATTCTCCTTTCATGATTTCTTTGTTTGAAACAGGTAGGAATGTTGGCAATAAAATATAATTTATAGTATACTGAAGACCTCTATATGGGTCTGAGGGCAAGCACACTAATAGAAAATAAGATCCCTAATATAGTTATTCAGAGATAGCCATGGGCATTTGTTTTAGGATCTGAGGAAGTGGACTGTAATTCACAAAGATTTATGTCAACTTTTTCTTTTTCCCACACAATCTGCTATTGGATCCCTTGATGTCTTTTTATCCAAATATAATGCATCTCTTAAACTTTATGGAGCCATCATAGTCTAATAGTTCAAATGCTGGACTAGGACTTCAGGAGACAGGGGTCTGAATCTCTCCTCAGTCTTGAAAACCCATTGGGTCACAATCTCTCAGCCTCCAAGGTAAGAAATGGCAAACCTCCACTGAATAAGCATGCAAAGAGACCTTTTAGTACCTTTGAGACTAAGTGAAAGAAGCTGGTAGCATAATGTTTTGTAGACTCAAGTCTACAGAAGCTTATGCTACCAACCTTTTTCTCTCAATTAATCTCAAGTTTCCTGTGCCTACTGATTCAAACTAAAACAACTATGTCTTTGAATTCTCCATTAAATAAATTGTACAAAGATAGTCTTGTTGTATGGTCATTATACATCAGAGCTGAGCTGAAGACACATAATAACAACAGTGTTTAATGTTATGACTTTACTGGCACAAGATATGAAGACAACCACTTGTGTGGCAGGATTTCCCAAAGGATTAGACACATATCTGGAAAAGAAGTCTGCCAATAACCATTAGTGGTGATAGCTAAATGGAAGTACCAGTGCTCCAGTGTTCCTGTGAACACCATTTCTAGGAAAAATTGGCAGTAGATCACCATTGTCTTGAAAAGCATGAAATTTGCTTGGCCATTGTAGAAAACAAGATCATGAAGGAGATGGACTCTCGATATGATTCAGAGGAAACTTTTCAAGTTCAAAATACTTCAACAGCACCATTTTCAAATGTGGAAACATTGTTGGAAAAGCTAATGTTAATGTCACTTTATAGAAGAATTAGCTATTTGATAAGCTGGTCTTTTCCCTCCGAAAAACCTAGATGGTAGTTTTTAAAATATTTTTTCAAGTTGACTAAGCCTCCTTCTCTATCTTAAGTCTAGAAATCTTTTGGCCTAGGCTAGCCTATCCATAGCAAGTACATATTCTCCAAAAACACGAGGATGAGGCTATTTGTCAAGTGCTTACCTCTACTCCACAACTATCAGAGGTATACTGTATTTCTTTGGGAGCTGAGAAAGGAACCTCTTTGGGGGGCAGCTCCCCAGACTCTGGAAACCCTTGTGTACCTTTTATTCAACAAGCCTTTTGCATTTAAACTTAGTTGTTTCTGAGGAAATGGTTATCTGGCTGTGTAAAGTCATGAAATACATTCAAAAATATGCAACAAGTGTTGCTTGAGCATGGCCAGATTTATGTGTTTGGGGATGTCTTGAAGAAGGAGGTCTGGACATCATGTATTTCACCACACCAGATAGCAAACCTAACATGTATATTTCCACTGCTATTTGCTTTTGGGAGAAAGTCCATGTTTGTTTGCTTAATTTTCATCTTATCCTCTGACCAATATTCAGACCTACTAGAGTAAGCTTCTCTTACCACATTATCTCGTATATTTATGTAGGAGACTAGTGTCAGCATTAGTGTCAGTTATGAAAGACAAAATGCCGCAAACATAAATTCATAAATTGCTTGATTGATTCTGATAAACTTGAGCCCCAGTATTAAATGTTTTGAGTACAATCAGCTTGTGGTCCTACTTGGTATTTTGATGTGTTCTGTTATGAAGTAAAACTATTGACTCAACAGAAACTAATCAATTAGCTTTTATTGAACTGAAATTTTAATTTATAGCAACAAATATTGGGTATTTAATTTGCTAGATTTTTACTTGACTAGTTTCAAAGAACAGTTGTAAGGTCAATAAGAGTGTCCATTGAATGAAAAGCTTTAATGATTGCAATTAATGGCCGTAGGTCTCTTTCACACTATGCAGTTATAGCACTTTGATACAGCTTCAGTTGTCATTCCTGCATCCTTTGGAATCCTGGGATGTATGTCCTCGTGAGGCACTAGAATCCTTTGGGAGAGAATTCAAAACATGGCATTAAAATACAACTCACACAGTTCCTAGGATGGAGCCATGGTAGTTTAAGTAGGATAAAAGTGCCATAAATGTGTGGTGTTAAAGAGGCCATGATGAATTCTGTAAAGGATATAGTGCTAACAATAACAATCTCACTGAAAGCAACAATAATCTTCCAAATACTGGGCTGAAAGCCCTCTGATGGCTTATAAACAAATAATATCCTTATAACACAGGAATGACAAAGGTATAGAAGTACATAAAACGATAAGAATATATTTTGCTGGTGTTGTATTCATTTATTTCTCATTCTCTGTCTTTTACTACATTGGAAACAAGGGCAAAGCAAATGAAGAGTACCAATATCCATATAGCAGGCAATGGCCTCTTTCAAAGAGCTAAAGAAAATTTAGTTTCAGAATTTCCTTCTGGGTGGATGAAGCTTTCTAGAGAGTATAAGGTACTGCTTATAAAAAGGTACTGCTTAAACGTATTAAGTAGAGACACTCTTCAGAACTTCATCAATGTGCTTCACCAGTTTTCTGGAGTACTTACAATCAAACGGAAACTTCATGCTCCTCATTGTCTATGCCAAGAGTTCTTAGCTGGAAGAGGAAGGTCTCCAGATGTTGTTAGATAAAGACATTGGATCAGCTCTCGGAAGTGCAGACAGTATGGCCAGTTGTAAGGTGTTTGGAGAATGGAAGTCCAACAACTTTTGAAGTCTCCAGGTTTCACAAGCGCACACCAGCATCATATAAGGCACAATTGTCCATAACCTAGAAACTCTGGAAACAGACTCTGGTGTCTTACTTCTTGTGCCATTGGAGAATTTTTCAGTCAGTCTTCTAGCTTGATCTACATTTTTATTGAATCAGCTTGCCTGTGACAGCCAGAGAGGATACTACGGATTTCTCAGACAGATCAAATGACATAAGAAGGTATCTGAATGACAAAATGTCAGAGGGAGGGTCCCTTCAGCAGCTCACAACTCCTCTTATCACATTGAACCTGTAAAACCCACAACATCTTTTTCTGGGCCTTGGATTCTTACCTCACTGTCCTAGACACTGTTCTACCTCCTGAAGATTCTGGGATATATAGTCCAAAGAAGTAACTCCTCTAAGCTCTCAGAAAAACATTTTAAGCCATATCTTATTATAAAGATTTTCTATTTAAAAGGGGGAAAAATAAGATAGCCCCACTGAATATGAAACTGAAGGTGTATGCTGAGGTGAAGTAAAAAAGCTTTCAGATTTCATTCCTATTTGTCCATATGATTGAATTACTAACAATTGGAACCATATGGTGTTTCAAATATCATGTTTTCTTCCATCCTTCCTTTCTTTCAAAAGTGTCAAACACTCACAAGTGATCTCAAGGATTCAAAATGGACATGTTCATAATCAGTATTTTTTTAAAAAAGATCCTGGAGGTTAATTAATTGAAAATTAATTTTCATGTGTATTGTGGAAAATTGGTAGACTGGAACAAACTGATGGACACCCATCTGCACATGCTACTTGCTTGTGAATAAGATGTCTGAAAAAATAAATATGTGGCAGTCTTTGAGAAGAATAAAAAATAACCTATAGGCATAAGCAACTTTCTGATTAAAATGTGGAATACAAAAGCTAAAGAAAACAGTCTTGCAGAAAGCTCTGCTTTCCATTTGAATACTAAATTGATCATGAAATGCAAACAGTAAGCATGGCAAATCAGGGTCCTAAATTGTCTAGGGAGCTTACACAAGTAGAGAAAGCTCTCTGCTATAAACATTCACATTTGAGGTAGTGGAGCTACCATGCTTGTCTTCCTCATATGAATAGTTTGAATGCTTGAATACAGCTATTAAAGTAACCATAATACTGCTTGGTCTTTATATGGTGGTTTCAAAAGTTGAAATAACTTTATAGTAATATTTACAACAGTTCTGATTCCCAAAGAGTCCATCACTATTAATACCATCAAGTGACAATGTGACAGATCCAGCATTGTCTAATGGTGTGAGTGCTGGACTAGGACTCTGGGACACCAGGGTTCTATTCCCCAACCAACCACTGATCAGATCATACTTCCTCATCTTAATAGCAATGTAATGGCAAGCCTCCTCTGAGTGAAACTATAACTCTTGAGAGAGACACCATGAGTTGGAGTTGATTTGAAGGCACATAATGAAAGCAACATGGCAGTGTGAGGGATGGGCTGCTGGTGATAGGTATTGAGACTGAGAAAGGTACCCTGATCCATAATGAGGGTCGTATGCGTATGATAGTGGATCTAGACTGTGATAGAGAGGCCTAAGATCTCCTTTATGAGAAAGGAATGAGAGAGGAGTGTCATACTGCTAGTACATAGTCAGTGACACACAGACCCATGGAAGTGAATGAAGACTGCAATGGCTGTGGGTACATATAGCTCTTCCCCATGGGAGTCAGTCTGCAGTGGAGGTGAGACAGCGTCTCACTCTGCTTTATGCATGTGAGACTGGGTTGTGATGAGGCAAAGCAAAAGTGAGGCCGATTAGGCCTGATACTTGCGCCATTTCTGCACTACACCCTTATAGGGCGATTATTCCACTTTCAACATCCTATGGAATGCTGGGATTTGCAGTGTAGGAAGGGGCCAGCTGGCCCCTTCCTAAACGGCAAACCCCAGCATTCCATAGGATGTTGAAAGTGGAATAATCGCCCTATAAGAGTGTAGTGCGGAAATGGCCTTGGAAAGGTATGTCTGTTCTTTGCTCAATGAGAGCAAGAGCAAGAAACAGCACACAAGAAAGAGAGAGGGTATATGTGCATCTGGGAATTAATGTCTTTCCTTTGTATGTAGGTTACATGATTCTTCACTGATGAGAATCAAATAAATATTAGCACAATACAGTCCACAGAAAACAGAGGCTGAGTTCCTGTTCAGTGCTTAGGGAAGCATATTTTCCAGAACAACACAACAGTGACATTCTGGTTAATGTTATAGTCATCCTTCTGAGTTCCATTGGCTGTGGGTTCTCTTCTGGATTGCTAAGGGTGAATCAGTGCCCAAACTAGAGTTTACTTATAGCAGGCCAGACTAATTAAAGCCAAGAATGACAATTTTTTTCTTGTGCTTTTCTTGTGTGGCATGGATACTATTTCACACACAAATGACTGTGTTTTGATCTTCACAGTGTTGTATGAGTTCTGTAGGTCGTTCCATCAGCATTTGAACTGTAGTAGTATTTGAAGCCACTAAAAGACTTCAGAACAAGCTTTATTATTGAGATTGAAAACAGGACACTTTTATCTCAGTGGTACAATGAAATTATTTACCTTTCTTGGGACAATAAACTAGATATGCAATCATAAGAATAAAACATTGCTTGTCACTTGCCTTTTACAAGTTGTATATTGGATGTGAAAATGGACAGATTTTATGGTTTCTTCAAAATATTTGAATTAAATAAGGAAAGGCAGCAAAAGTACTGTAGCTTTAATCTACCTGCTTTGTTTTGGAATATTCAGATACAGATTTTAGCAATTATTATATTTAAACTATTTAGAGGTTTTAATTAGAAAAAGGTTTTGAGTAATTGTAATTGCTTTATTTAA
>CAOLHI010006226.1:0-39031 GCA_948474755.1 Ctenosaura bakeri
TCATTTTTCTGAAATAACCTAAAGAATTTTTACCAGTTAATGTGGATGATACGTAATAAATATTCTAATACGTTTATTCTTAATCTGTTTAAAGCTTTCTGCCTGAAACAATCTACTTCAAGTAGTGCAGGATGACAGAACGTGGAATAAAATGGGCTTGTGAGTATTGTACATATGAAAACTGGCCATCTGCAATCAAGTGTACCATGTGCCGTGCTCAAAGACCTAGTGGAACAATTATCACAGAAGATCCATTCAAAAGCGGCTCAAGTGACGTTGGTAGAGACTGGGATCCTGCAAGTATTGAAGGAGGCAGCAGTCCCTTGATATGCCCAGATTCCAGTGCAAGACCAAGAGTGAAGTCATCCTACAGTATGGAGAGTGCAAATAAGTGGTCATGCCACATGTGCACATACTTGAACTGGCCTCGTGCAATAAGATGCACTCAGTGCTTGTCTCAGCGTAGGACCAGGAGCCCCACAGAATCTCCTCAGTCCTCAGGATCTGGTTCAAGACCAGCTCCTTTCTCTGTGGATCCTTGTGAGGAATATAATGATAGAAATAAGCTGAACATGAGGACACAGCACTGGACATGTTCTGTTTGTACATATGAAAACTGGGCTAAGGCCAAAAAGTGTGTTGTGTGTGATCATCCAAGACCCAACAACATTGAAGCAATAGAATTGGCAGAAACAGAGGAGGCTTCTTCAATAATAAATGAGCAAGATAGAACTCGATGGAGGGGAAGCTGTAGTAGTGGTAATAGCCAAAGAAGATCCCCTCCTACAACCAAACGGGAATCTGAAATGAAAATGGACTTTCAGAGAATTGAACTGGCTGGAGCTGTTGGCAGTAAAGAAGAACTTGAAGTTGACTTCAAAAAGCTAAAGCAAATAAAGAACAGGATGAAGAAGACTGACTGGTTATTTCTCAATGCTTGTATTGGTAAGTTGGCTCTCAAATTTTATGTTCAAGACAAAGTGTAATGTATGTTGGTCATCACATGAAACAATTGTATTTTTTAGTTTCATGCAAGTTGTTGTCAGGATTACAACTAGATAATGTGGCTGAAGTTACATATAATGCATACAAAGTTTTTGACAGGTAAAAAAGTAATGCGGGAAGTATGGCTATTTAAGTGCTGGTGTTTTCAAAGCTGCAGAAAGAAAATCTTATTTGAAGAACTACCCAGATAAATTCTTCTGACACAAGGGCAAAAGCAGAGTTGTACTGCAGTTCTAATAACTAATTTGTTTTATAACAAGAAATCATTCTAATATGTAAAACTTGGCTGTTCATTTAAAAATGTGAGTCCCATATTTGAATGGCAAGACATGCTTTACAATTAGTAGCTGTAGTTCATGACTCTTTGTAAACAGTATAGATGTTATGTAAGTGTGAAGTTAAAAATAACACATATGTTGCTTCTTGGGTCTGAAATATTTTACTATATTGCAAAAATAGAATATATGCTTTCAAATTATTTAATAGAGTTGGCACAAATGGAAACTTTTTTCTCCCTGAGGCTAACTGTGGCACACAGTGTGTATGATTCTTGTGCTCAGAGCTCTGGAGGGAGAGGATGGATCCTAAGTAAAATGGAAATAATGCCTGACTCAAAAAGTATGTACTAGTGAAATAATCATGATCAAGATATCCATGTGTGTGGCGTATGTGTGTGAAACATGTAACAATTTTTGAGAAATTAAAATTTTCGCAAAGAAAAAAAAAATTGCTAGCCATAACTCACTGGGAGATTGTAGTAGATACTTCAAAAATTGATCTGTTCATGGTTACTGCTTAAGTTGTGGTGGACAGTTTAAAGTTTAAATTCCAAAGGTGTGCTGTTCCTAGAAGCAAGAAGGGAAGCCTGCCATATTTCATTAAGAAAGATTTTTAGAGGACTAGAAAACAAGAGAGGGCCCTTTGCGAAAAAAAGATAGGAAATAGCAAAGGACTCTTTGAGGTACTGCTGTTAAGATTACTGCTATAAAAGAAAAAAAAAGCAGAGATCAGGAAAACTAGAAGTTTTGATACCTTATTGGGTATGGACTCAGGAGTGCTAGGTACATTTCAGTTAGTAAGAAATAAGCAGAAAAGGTTAGAAAGTTTACAAACGCTTTTTAAAAAAATCACTTTATATCTCTTGTATCAACCCCAGATCAATGCCAAACAAAACTGTCTTCCCGGTAACAGTAAGCAGGAGTAAATCAATTGTTCTTAGATGGCAAAATAAAACACTTCTCCACATAAGGCGTAAGTTCAGGAAAATAGTTTTTCACCTATAGAGTCTTCCCTGTCACATCAGGAATCAAAAGTTCTAAAATCAATGAAACACTACAGATTTCCATATAGGCTCATATGCAGTGCTATATAGAACATGTTGGAATGATTGAAGAAATGGTAAGACAAATGCAAATTTACAAATGCAAATACCAAGATGAAATCCATCAAGTAAATCCTCCTTTCCTGCTTTTGAGTTATATCTGGAATGTATATATGGATTTACAATAAATAAATTATAAACGCCAGATCCATTATAGCAGAAAAATTTTAAAAGTAGAATACAGTATGGATAATCAAGGCCTACCTATTGCAAAAGGACAAAAAAGCAAAATTCTATACATTTGTAAAGGTTTGCGGCTTTAGTTTGAATTGTGATCCAGGGCTGTTTTTTCTTATTATTCATAATTTTAGAAGTTACATTTGTATATTTGTGTATAATTGTACATGTGAGAATTTTGTGTGTATTTACTGCTTTTTGATCTTGATTATTTTCTTGTGAAGGGTTAAATGTGGTTGTGGTTCTCAGATAGTCACCCCTGTTTAGTATAAGATATTAAAAAAAGAGATAACATTTGTATAGTTGTTAATTATGGATTTAGCAACCCATCTGATTTGATTGTTAGTTGCCTAAGGGGAGGTTGAGGAACTTAATTGAGTTGGTGAATTGTAGATGACTCTCCTTCCTTTGCAGACTTGATAATATTGGATATGACCACACCCTATAATGTAATTGCTTATGCTGAGCTGGCTTCACCCATCCTGTGTTCTTCCCAAAGGGGAAGGCATGGGTAGGTGAAACCATCCTGACCCCGGCAATGGATGCCAGAGTGCTCATTCCTGAAGGTGTTTCCTGAATCATGCTCTACTGTGACTGGACTTTTCCTTGCTGCAGAAAGCCTGTGCTTAGTGTGAGCGTGATCCAACCATCAGTTGCAGGAATGTTTCTGAAGCTGCAGCTTAGGTCTGTGAACTTGCTTCTCTGCATATTTTCCCTGAACAGAGGCAGCCTACACCCAGTGAAGCTGCACCAACATACATACTGTCTGTAAGAATACTCCTGTAGCTAGGATCTAAGTCAGGATCTGAGTGTTGCTTGCCACATGCGGTCCTGTTTGGGGAAGATGTAGGGCAGGTGATGCTGGCTCTCTGTCCTGATCAGTGGGTATATCCCCTTTCAGTTTGTTTTCCCATTTGAGAGGGTTCACGGTGTGAGCTTCTGTCTCTGGTTGAGAGGACCAGTGATGCACAGAGGAGTCCTCCTGAAGTGAGTGTGTCTTGTAGAGAGGGAGATGCTTCCTTAGCATCTTTGGCAGGCCAGATTGGAGAAACTCCCTGGATTGGAGGCTCCTCTCCTCTGTAGTAAGGCAAAGGATACAGAGTGTTTTATCAAAAGTTTCATAAATAGAACATCTCCTGAAAACAGGACTCCTCTCACTTCCATTTGTCAAATGTGGCTGTTAAGATTTGAAAGCTGGTGTTGTGAGAGACTAAAATGTCACATATTGACATTTTAATGTGAATACCTACTATTTCTGCAAATTTAATGGTAGTAGTGACCTTTGTCAGGATAATGTAAAAAGTATAGCATACAAAATTGTAGTATCTTATACTTGTGAATAGCACTCAGTTGTTTTTTGCTGAAAGAATCTTTTCTAATGGACCAGGGAAAGAAGATTCCCATTTTTGCTCCCCATACAGTACTGTTCTTTATAGTATTTACATATAGATTTTAAAAGAGCAAAGAATATATACACTTTTAAACAAGGATTTTAAGTTCAAAATGCGAATACCTCATTATGGTTTACGTTATATCTCTGTCTTCTATTGCAACACACGTTTAGAAAGAAAGTGTGTTAACTTTTTTGGTGTGTTTTCATGCTTCCCTTGTTGTTATTTCACTCTTTTGTCATAATGGCTTCACGTTAATTTTTATATGATTATTTTTATTAATAGTGATGTCACATACTCCAGCATTTAAACATATGAGTTGTTTTTCTTGGAAGAACTTTTCTAAAGAATCATGTGAAGAGCCTATTCAACAACATTTCCCAAAGGCTTTTTTTGTTGAGTGTGGCCAACATGATTTATAATTGATGCTCATCATTATAAAAAATTATTAATATCTCTGCCATGCAAGAACCATTATGGTTAGAGTATTAGACTGGGACTAGAGAAATCTGAGTTCAGATGTTACATGGCTTTGAACGTCTTGAGCGCCCTTTGGCTAACTCTCAACCTTATAAGAGTGTTGTGAGGATAAAAAATGGTAAGGAAGACCATATACACCATCTTAAATTCCTTGGCAAAAAGATCAGATATAAATGTAACAAATAATAAATATGTGGGTAATAACTTTAAGGCTTTTTTCAGTCTCTGACATGCTAGTTTCCTATGGTATACACAATTTGTAGAAAAAGTTAATCAGCGATGGGGAATTTGTAATCTTCTAAGTGCTGCTGAACTACCTTCCATCATTCCTTAGACAGCAAGCCTGGTAGGAGTTATCCTCCAACAACATCTGGAGAGCCATGTAATTCCCCTCTCTGAAATAGACCAAGGCTAATGGCCATCCTCTTTCAGTATTAATTAAAAATAAATTTTGGATTTTAATTTATAACTGGTGAATTGATGCTATTGTCTGTAACCTATTTTTACCTCAGCATTTTGATTGCCTTGACCATGAGACAAAAGGGGCAGGGCATGGCTCATTTGCTAAAGTGGTTGTCCAAATCTTTTGATATTTTCTTCCCAGTCACTGAAGAATTCTCCATGTTTACCCTGAAAAAAAATGTTTAAATGTGGTAAAAAGCTGTATTTAAAATCACAGCCTTCCCCTTTTTAATATTAATTATATTAAAAAATTGAATGTTTTTTGAGTACATATGCATATACAAGAATTTTTCTCCAAAATGCTCAAGTTTTGGAGACTTTATTGTGCGAGTTTTTATGGTCCTTTGAATGTTGTTAGACTGCACTTGCCAGAAACTCAAGCTGGTAGTGAGGAATGCTTGCAGTTGAAGTTGTGCAACATGTATGCCTCAAATTCCGACTTCTAGTCTAAAATTCAATGGAAATGCCTCTGAGCATATTCATTTTTGTTCTGTAGTTGAGTGAAGTTGAGCAACATGTATGCCTCAGATTCCGACTTCTAGTCTAAAATTCAATGGAAATGCCTGAGCATATTGATTTTTCTTCTGTAGTTGAGTGCTAGTCTATTTTCTATTTTCCTTTGACTCTCTGAACTGTTTACTGGTTGTACTTCAGCTTCTGGTAACATTAGATTGTACTGTGTACCCTGCAAAGACTCATGCTTGAGAAGTATGCCCTTGAACGATGAAACTGCAGCTAGTGAACCAATGTTAATGAAGTCAAACAAGCATGTGTGTCTTTCTGGTTTTCAGTATGTGTGCTAATTATACACAGATGCCCAGAATGCATCGCAACTGTGGTCGTTACTTTAGATTCATGGTAGAACAGGATACAGCTTACACTGATTCATCTCCTGTCTTGTTTGAGATTGATTTTTTTTTCTGGCAGTGGAAAAGAAACAGTGCTTTCCATAAATAAAATAGAAAGTGCCAGCATTTCGTTAAATTATATTTCTGTAGTTTCTTCAATGCTTCAGTGTGATTGCATGTTGTTTGTTACCCCTGACTCATATTGGAAATTCATGGGAGATTTGTTGGAGATCTTTTTACAACACTTAATGGCAGCAGAAGAGCCCCTGTCTGTATTAATTGTCACAAAGTCACAAAAATTAATCTTACTAATAGTTAAACTTTAGTCCTCATGCATAAGCTGATATATCATCATGTTGGCCTTACGAATTCTTAAACTCTCAGTGACATTGAGTATATATTGCCCTGGCTATAGTACTGTACTAAGTCATGCTCATAGCAGAGAAGGAATTAAGAATGACTCTAAAGGACTTGTGCCTCTCCACAGTTGATTCATTTGTGATACAGAAGTATTCTGTGCTCTCTTTTCACAAATCAGCATGATATATTAGACAATTAACTCTTACCACTTTTTAAACCATCTCCCATTACTCTTATCTATTTATATTCCCAGGATGACAAAAATAAGTGTCAAGCAATCTGAACTTCAGTTTAGATTGGCATTTCACTAAGAACAAGGCTGATGTAATGTGATACGTTTGAGGGAGCTGTAATGACTTAAATACTTGACAGTATTTAATGACTGATTTATTCAGAGCTATCTGACCATTTTTGCCTCTGTGTCCACATGTGTAAATCACTAGTCAGTCTTCTTTGGTGTGACATTTTGTCATTGTGTGCCTTCAAGGCATTTCCAACTTATGCCAACCCTATGGTGAACCTGTCACAGGGTTGTCTGGGGCTGAGAATGTGAGATGCGCCCAGGGTCACCCAGAGGGGTTCCATGGCCAAAAAGGAAATTGAACCTTGGTCTCCAGTGTTGTAGTCTAGCATTCAAACCACTACACCACACTATCTTTCAGGTGTAATGTTTACTTGATCTTAATTGTTTTTTAAAGCTGTGGGGAACTCCTGTTGCTCTACACAGATAGAAAATAATTTAAATGACTGGGTAGTATTCCTAAGGCTCTGGCTTTGTGACATAGCTCACCGCAAGCTTGAACATTTCCATAATTAGTATGTCCTGTAATACAAGTTTGCACAATTTGAGTCACACTTAGTGTGATCTCCTAGGCACTTAACAGCTTTCCATCTTTTATAGTTGGACAGCAAAACTTGAAAGACATATCAGTCTCTAGGTGAAGTGCAAAACCTCTCTAATAGTCTGTGTTCAGTTTAATGGCTTGCAAATTATGGAGGCCTGTCAAAATGCTACTTAAGATGTCTAATATTGGTGTTGAAGAAGTCCCCACATGCAAAGGCACATATTGTAGTACCTTTAATACTGATGGAGAAAAAAGTTTATAGACTGGGTTTACTTCATCAAATGTGTAGAGTGAGGTGCCTTTGGGCAGATGTTTACACTCATGATGTGTGTGTGTGTGTTTGTGAATAGTATTAGAAATGCAAAATCTGTGGGCATGGTGATGAGGTAACAAGTTTAGTTTTAATTATGCTTGCTGGGGGACAAAGGTGGGAGAAAAGATATTGACTAGAGCCAAGATGAGTTGAAAGCCATACGAATAACGGAGATAATTCTTGGAATGTTGTATGATACTGGATGGAAACCAGAAAAAAGATGTTAGGTGCTGTAGGCTATATTTCAGAAGAAGGAACAGGCAAAACCACTTCTGAGTATTCCTTGCCTGAGAAAACTCTGTGAAATTCAGGGAGTTGCCATAAGTTGACAGTTGATTTGAAGGTGCACACACAAAACACAAACATACACACAGTGGGAAAGAGAGCCTTCATGAGGCCAGGATGTTAACTAGCATTATAATATATGTGTTGTGTACCAGGAAACCATTGTCACTGTTCAACCAATGTCAATAGATTGAAATTTGAGGATATATCCAAATTCTGTTACTCATTCCAAACTCCTTTTGAATTTTTTTCTGTTCAAGAATTGCTCTTCTGAAGTCTGAGATCTGAGGCGGACTGTCTAGGAAGATTAATGTGTACTGTAACTGGTTTTTGCATGTTCCTGTTCCTGAAGTCTGATTTATGTCCATTTATCGTCTGGTGTAGAGATTGGCCTGCTAAATGTAGAGTGCTGGAGGTGCTGTTGGATCCTTGGCAAAGAGAAAGTTGGGATATAAATTAAACTAATAGAGTTCATCAGTTTGTAGATCACTTTTGTAACAAAATTTAAAAATCATTAAAAATAATTCAGCTAGTAAATTTGTGATTGTCAAAAAAATTTACCCCCCACCCAAATGAGGAAAACAGTACATATCCAATACATTGTATTTTGTATGTCTAGTATATTAACTTTACACTTGCCAAGGGTGCTAAAGATAACATGACTCTGCTGGCTTGGAAATTTTGGAAGTTGTACTCTAAAAGAGTAGTTTTTACAATTGCTTTGTATTTTATCTCTCTTACGTGGCAGAGAATTTGTGGAGACACCAAAATGAAGGAAAAGAAATGCTCTAACAAGCATATACCGACAGTAGACATTTCTCTTTGTTGAGCAAAATGCTGTAAAAGTCCAGTAAAGAAAACACCAAAAATTATGGCTAAAATATTGTTTTGGATTGCTGTTCTGTATTAACTAATTGACTTGTTATGCCCATTTTCCATTTGGCTGGTGCATAGAAAACACGAGCTTTGAAGAAGACCCTGTGTGTGGATTTCTAACTGTACTCACACTGATGGATGGCAAGACATACTGCCACTTTTTGTATATGTGTATATTGACATATAAAGCACTATGGTGCACAGAGTGATCCTGTTGTAGTTACGGCTATAAACTAGTCATCATGAGTTTTGCAGAAGTATGAACACTATTACAAAGTTTAGAGAATGTTGTCCAGTTTAGAGATTTATAGATGATCTTAGCAGTACAGTGCAAAATTTTCGCTGGAAAGCTATTCAAATACAGTGAGAAGTCAAACATTATCATTTGGGAATCTTAAAATGAAAGTGGTGGAGAACTTGCTGCACTTGCTCATTGTGCCTGCTATGTAACTCACAATCTCTCAGCCACCTTCTCTTGATTTTGGTGTCTTAATATGTCAAGAGAGGTTCATTAATTCTAAACCTGTGAATGTTTTCATAAAACTAGCCCAGCCCATACTGAGATGTGATAGTGTAACCTTACATAAGACCTTCAGAGTCATTTTTAAGGGTAACATCTACTCACATCTTTGTCAGCCCTTATATAATTGGTCTAAATAGGTCCCTACTTTTAGCATCTCATGCTCATTTTCTGAAGTAGTTTAGGAAAGTTGTCCTGCTCTTTACAGAATTCTGCTATTTTAAACAATTGGTTTATAGCACAGACTTATTTTCCCTGTTTCTGTGTTTCTTTTTTGATTGTTTGGGAGTTTTTTTTGTCTTTTTTGTTTTCTCTTCTGCTTGTATCAATCTGTAGTTCTTTATTGTCATAAATACATACATATTTCTGTAGCTGTTGTATGATCCAAACTCTTTTCCTAGTCATGTTCATCTGGTGCTACCAAGACTTCACTTTTTAATCATCAGACCTGTTGTTTTTTTTGGTAGTTGTGGTGGTATTTAATATTTCTTTGTCTAGATACTAATTGATGCTTTTAAGCTGCTACTTTGTGTTGGCTTTTATTGATTTTGATATTACATTTTATATGAGCAGCTTGTTTCTTGTTCTCAGTAGGAGTGCTTTCTGTGTCTGGAGTGGAACAGGGTGAGAGAAGGAGGAAGAAGGAAACCAAGAGGTGGTTTGACTGTTCCCTACTGCTTCACACCTTGAAGCAAGATGCAGGCCTTATAGAAAAGAACAGTTTTCCCCCTCTGATCTGCTTTTCATCCAGTGTTTCCATGCTAGTCCTCTCTCCTATTCTGTTCTCCTGTGGCAGTTATAGGTTCACTTACTATAAGTGTAGATTCACTCAGGTAAGGCCAGTGATGAGTTCTACTTAGTGACAGAGAGCCAGAGTTTTGTCTTTCTCATAGCATACAATATTTTTCTCTTTCTCTATTTTTTTAAAAGCAAACCAAACTAAGTTTGTCTTGTTGTTTATCCACTTAATCATTAGAAGTATCAGAGACTGAACGTTAGGCAGGGGGACATAATTCATTGTTATGTATGGTATACGGTGTACTCAGTGCCTAGCCATTCATGTAGAGTGGTAATGGTAATGGTTGGCAAAAGCAGCATCTGAAGTGTAACCTGTCCTAAGCTTGCCTTCCTGTTCAAATCTTGCTCCTTTCCTAATGTGATGTGTGGGAAATGCCACTGTCAGTTTACAGGCTGACAGTATTATTTAGATATGTACTCATTTACTGGCAAAACTATCTAGAAAGGATAAGCATTGTGATTGGATAAACTGTTTGGCATTGGCCTCTGCTCTTCTAATCCCAGCTCTTCTCCCACCTGTGGGCACAATGTGAGTTTGTAAGCCACATGGTCAGAAGATGGGGTATATCTATACCTATATCTGTTCTGTAGTACATTAGTCTTTCTTAAATAAATGCATGTATGCAAAATTTTTGTACTAAATTCAGATTCCTTTTTGGTTTTAGGCACAATCCAGCCCTTATGCACCTATGTGTCCTGGCCCCAGTGCTAGACAGGCCCATGGGGAGGAGCAAGGGACACTTAAGGGTAAGAAGAGGGCCCTTATAGTCCCTACAGTGACATTTATAATTATTAAACTGGGAAGCAGGATTAACCAGTTGGATTGGCTTTTTTTTTTAATATCATGTCCTGTTATGGGACGCTCAGGGAGTCATTTTTGTTGGCTTCTTCCTTCTGGTCTGGTAAGTAAAGGAAGCTATGGACACTAATCCCTTCTTGAGACTCTGACATGTAATAATTTGGGGAATGGGCAATGATTGTCTTTTTAGTGTTGGTGTGTATTGAAGATAAGAGAGAGGAATTTTTCTGTTTCTTAGATTTTCTGGATAGATGAACAGGTGAGATACTTGGAGAGAGAATAGTGATCTTTCTCGCAAGAGGGCTGGGACACTTGCCACTATCAGTTGAATTTGTAAATACCTCTGAAAGAAAGGACTGAGTATGGAATTAAGTTTTTAGGTTAATAATCCTATACAGAAAGACTTGGTTATATGCATCAAAAGTCATGACTGTAAACTAAAGTGGTTAACATTTATTGAGGTCATATTCAGAAAACAATGAATGTCATGTATATAGTTTCGAAAAGCTTAGTTTGAAGAGTGTCTCTTGAAGAGACAGTAGAAAGATAAACACGTTTTGAATAGTTTAAGTGTCTGCAGCATGAACAAAAGGACAGTGTTGCATGTTGCCACTCTGTTTTTGGAAACAGTGTTGGTTCACTTTCCTGGTTGATTTCCCTAATCAAATAGAAATGATTGAGCATGCATGTTGTCCTTTAGGGATGAATGCCAACTTCTTTTCGTGGCCTGATTTGGACAACTCGTATATCTCCGCTGATAGAAGCATTCTGGCTATGATGTTTATGAACTTTGTGATGACTGCAGGCATACCTCAATTAACAAAGCCTTTGACAAAGAAACTACAAAGTCTTTGTATTCCAGCCCCCCCCATTTCTTGTCCTCTTTCAAGCTAGGAGTTTTTTAGCAGCACACAAATTGAGATGATGATGAAGGAGGGGTGGAAAACACATACTTATAGTACCAGGTTGCAACAGTGTGTATGAATAGTAAAGAATACAATAAAGCAGTGGTTCTTAACCTTTTCTTTACTGGGAACTCCCTGAAAATAGAATTTGTTGCCAGGGGCCCTCAAGACTTAACTCAGGATTTAAATATAGATTTAAGTATTCAAATATTTATTTAAAATTGCTCATCAGGGGTCTTCAAATGTGGGAGCGGTTTGGGCACATGCACACAAGCCTGCCACCATGTCCCTCCGGGCCCACACCCCTGCTGCCGCATAGAAGAGAGAGTAATACTAGGCAGCCCATGCAACAGCAGCAGCACCCTTCCAGAATGAAAACAGCAAAGCAGGGAGAAAAGGGAAAAGCAGATAAGCCTGCTTCACTAGCTACCTCCAGCATGTTAAAAAAACAAACAAACCCAGATATAGTGACCATAATGGGAGTCGTAAGAAAAGTGGAGGCTCGTTGGAAAAAAAAAATCTGGCTACATTATGGAAAAAGCTTTTCAGTAGTCTCTAGAAGGTTCAAAATATTTCTGTTAATGTATGGAAGTCTTACATGACCTGGTAGTTTCACTTCATGTGTGCATATTGTTAGCTTTCAATAAAAGTAGAGATGGGACAAATCCAGAATTTTCCGAATCTGAATCTGTGGAAGGTTCTAGGAATCCATAAATCTCATGAATCTCGAATCTTTTGAATCCTTTTTTTAAAAAAGAGTTTAAAAAGCAAGGGAAAGAAGGATAATCTGGGGCAAGACACACTCTCTCAGCCTTAGCAAAAGCCTAGGCAAAGATAAACCTCCCTCTGAAGAAATCTGGCCAGGACAATTGTCATAGTTTTGCCTCAGGATCTCTCCACATTGAAAATGACGTATAGGCCCTTTGTACATAGGCAGGAAAATGTGGATTAATCCCACATTTTCCTGCCTGTGTAAACAGGGCTACATACTACAGTACAGAGATAATGCAGGTCAAAACTGAATTTTTTTTTGCATTGCTCCTCATGACATCCTGGGGTTTGTAGTTTGATGATGCACCAGCCCACTTTGGCAGAGAAGTCTGTGACATGTTGTAAAACTACAAACCCCAGAATTTTGTATGAAAGAGCTTTGCAAGGGAATCTTTCAGCTGTCCTTGAAATCTCAAGAAGACTGTGCCTTCCAGCCAATCAGGTCTTTGGTGGGCCCCGGAGGCACCAATTTTTACTTTCTGCTACATGTGGTTTGTCATGTGGCTCATGAGAAACCATGACAAATATTTCACTTCTCATCCTATTCTAGCTATAAGTTTACAACCAGGCACTGGTCTTGTGGAAGGAGGTACACTGACCTACATGTGACAACCACTGGGTGAGATTATGTGACCTTGCCCTCTGCCCCACTACTTCTGATAGGCATTAGGCCCACTGACCCCATCATTGATACATGCCATTGATTTTCAGCACAGAAAATAGTGCTGAATTTAAATACTAAATGTTCAATTTAAATATATTAGAATACAACCCCAGTTCTAATTTCTGAAATCGTTAGCAAAGGCCGTTACTACTCCAAGGGAAAAACTTACCTACTTGCCATATCACCCTGTGTGTCTGGTCTCCCAGGTTTTCAGACATCCTGGTCTCCAACAAACCATCTGGTTGAGGGATTCAAAAGATTCGGTTTGCTTATTTTAGCACAGGGATTTGGATTCACAAATCTTGAATCCTTGTCGTAGATTCGAGGATTCAGTTGGCTCATCCCTAAATAAAAGATTTAACTGCTCTTCTTTTTTGTGGTGTAGGAACCTATACCCTGTTCTTTCCGTCTTATTCATACTTCTGGTACCAAATTTTCTATTAAAGAAGTAATGCCTATGAACACATTTATTTTGTTAACTGAGGTGTACCTTTATTGTACTTATCAGTAGATATTCTTTTAAAATTGTTGTTCCTTGAAGACATTTCAGGGGGAGAAAAGCACATTATAACAAGCCTTAAAATGAAGTATTCTAAATACAGTCTGCTTAACTATACCTTCTCTTTATTGGTGCCCTTGCATTTTGGGTCTCCTGATGATAGTCTTCTATTAAATATTATCTATGGTCAAACCCTCAATTTATGATTTCACCCATGGCAGACATGTCATTCAGCACTTTTGGAACAATTGCTACTTGAAGGAGATCTTAACTTAGTTCTCCTGAGCCATCCTAGTCCATTTTTGTTTGCAGTGTATTTCTCTGCAGTATACTACATAGCACACTTACGTTCACGTTCAACTTATAATATTAGCAGTGTTGGTATTGCATAGTGTTCTTATAGTGTTTTGGCCTGATACTCCCTCCCTGAAGCTGCAATTTGACCAGATGGCTTCCTATTCAAGGCAGTGTTACTGGGTTTGTATGAACTGGCTCATTGTTGTACTCTTTGCGTCCCTCCCTCATTATTTTCTGTGGCATCATGCTCAAGCTGCAATCTGAGTAATAACTGAAGTACACCCCCCAGGAAAATAGCTGGTCTGTCATCTGGGCTTTCACACATGTCATCAAACATGATGCATTTGACCAAGAGCCCAGAAAGAGAATTTGGCAAAGTGATCCTGAAGTTTGTTTGAGAAAAACTTCTTAGGTGAGATTTTGCTTGTTAGTATGATTAGAAGGAACAATAAGCTGACTCATTATTCATGGACTTCAAATCCTTGCCATTTCATTGTACACAGTTTGTTTCTCCCACTTCTTGACTGTAGTGTCAGCAGAGGTTGAAAGGAACAAGAATTGCATAGATTTGATTTGCACTCCCTCTCTGTGGATGATTTCTTAATGGGCTATGCACATTCATGGGCAGCTCAGCAAAAACCCTCTGTTGCTTTGAGGCACGCATGCATTATCAGTTAGTTGACTGACAGGCCCACAAAGCTGCACATCTAATAGCAACAGATTCAATACTCCCATGCCAACTAAACTAAGAATATGTATTAAGAAAATGCTGTCGTAACTACTGACTTGGTTTGTAACAGTCTGTCTTCAACTAAATGTAGAATCTCTAATATGTCTTCTATGTCTCTAGGGGTGGTAGAAGGTGATCTTGCTGCTATTGAGGCATACAAGTCATCAGGAGGAGATATTGCACGGCAGCTTACTGCAGATGAAGTACGTTTGTTAAATCGCCTTCCGCTTTTGATGTGGGATACACACTTGTTCATCTTGCTATTCGTTTTCAGAGACAAGATATGTTAGCAGTTCTGCTAACAGAGGTGAGTTTGTACTTTTACAGATATATGTAGTTATGTGGGAGTCCATGAATCTGAGTCTGTAAATAATTGGATAATTAAAAAGCTACTTGATAAATAAGATTCATTATGAAACCTTCCTTGTTTCTTCAGTCTTGATCATCTTAATGATTTCAGAAACTGTTCTGATAAGCCAGGGGGCCTGTTCACACTATCCAGCTTTTTATGTCATACAGCTTAGAATCGAAATTGATTTAATTGGCATTGTTACACTTGATAACAAAATAGTCAATAATGCGAAGATGCAAAATATTTTTATTGTGACACAAAAGTTAAGTAAACAAAAGCAAACTAACACTTGTTGGTTGCATAAGTATTCACTCCACTGAGTAGGAGTCTCTTTGGTAGCAGCTACAGCTGCAAGTCTTTTTGGATAATCTTTGTGTGTCTGGATCCTCTAATTTTTGCCCATTCCTCATGGCAAAATTGTTCCAGCTCTGTCAGGTTGGATGGGGACCTTTGTGAACACCATTTTCCAAGTCCTGCCACAGATTCTCAATCAGATTGGGATCAAGACTTTGGAGAAAAAAAAATTGAGACATTCAGGTTTTTTTTTTTTTTTCCCCCTTAAAAGACTGGTGTTACTTTGGCAATGTTTTAGGGTCATTGTCCTGCTGGAATGTGCAGCTCTGCCTAGTTCCATGTCCCTTGTAGAGTGAAATAGGTTTTCCTCTAGAAGTAATGGTGTTTGGCACTATCCATCTTGCCCAGTTTTGTGGTCCTTCCAGAGGGAGATCATTAAACATGATGGTACCACCACTGTGCTTTGCTGTGGGGACGGGGTTCACAGGATAGTGAGTTTTGTTCAGCACATAGTGTTTTGCAGCAAGTCCAGAAAATTCGATTTGGTCTCAGTAGATCAGAGAACCTTTCTCAACATGTTTGCTGTGTCTCCTCTATGCCTTCTTGCAGACTCGAAACAGGCTTTGTTTCTGCAGTGACTTTTTTCTTTCGATTGTTCCATAAAGCCTAGCTTTTTGGAACATGCAAGTGATAGTACTCCATGGCTGGTTTCTGCTATATCAGCAGTGGGTCTCTAGCTTCTTTAGAGTTCCCAGGCTTCCCTGCCTAGTCACTGAATTTTGATGAACAGTCTTCTTTAGGCAGATTTACAGTTTAATCATATTCTTTTCAATTTAACAATGTTCTTGCAATTGTTCATACTTTTGGATTTTATTTATTTGCTTATTTTAGAAAATTAAAATTACTTATACAACAGTTTCAAACATGATGCATGCGTTAATTCCTTCTTCCTATACAGGTGTTATAATTTAATTTTTTCCCCATCTCTTTCCCTTTTATTCTCCCCCTCAAATCATGAAGTTATTTACCTTATCCTTGTCAATCACCATAAATGTGAATTATCTTCCAAATAATTACATGTTATTTATATATTAATTATAAGCATCAGTACTTGCTTTTCCAAGGAGGGAGGAAGGGGTTATAGCAGTAATATATTTATTAGGACAATTAATTTCTTAGAAGCAGTAAAAAAGAAAAAAAAATCATACCACAGAAAAGGGGATGCATACTTATGCAGCAAACAAGTGCCAGTTCACTTTCATTTACCTCCATTTTGTGCACAGTAAAAATATTTTGCATCTTCACAGTGTATCTTGTGTCCATGAAGTGGCAGTAGTGCCAAATAAATGCATTTTAATTCCAGATTGTAACACAACAAAATGTGGAAAAGTCAAGGGGGGAAAGGTTGGATGCTTGTGCAAGATTCTGCACGGATGAGCTAAACCAATGGTTCCCAGACTTTGATTTTGCAGGTGTTTTGGACTTCAACTCCCAGAAACCCTAGCCAGCTTGGCCAACAGTCAGTAATGCTAGTGGCTGAAATCCGAAACATTTGGAGAACCAAACTTTGGGAACAACTGAGGTAAACTGTACCAGGCCCTACAGGGAACCTTGACACTTCTTTCTTTTCCTCCGGTGTGTAATGCAGGGAATATTGGTTTGTGTAATATGGATAATAAATTGTGTAATGCATTGTGTACAAGCTTCTTTGACACAGAAAGAGGGTGGAGCCTGGCCATTTGTTGCTACTTTGCAGGACAGTTGTTCTGGCATCAAGATAGTGTCACTCTGTAAAATATGTGAAGAAGTCCCCAGTACCTTGTTGTGTCAGGAACTCTGATAATCAGAACTACTTCTCAGTGATGTTAGTTGGATTCAGGTTGGGAACATACGAAGCCATATACAAGAAAGATATGAATGGAAAACAAGGCTGCCTGTTGAAATACTTTTGCTTTTTATCTGAAAGAATTATGTCAGTCCAAATACTAGTTACAGCTACTGGCAGCTGTGTTTATGAACTTCTTTTCCATGGATCACAGAGTGGTATTTAAGGTTTAGCATGGAATGCCAAACATTTCCTTCAAGCCCAACTGGGATCTGTTTAGTAGGAACTGGAGTCTAGGTACTCCCATTTCAAGTACAGAATTTAAAAGAATGTACGTAGCATATTGGCTCTTACTTGATGCTGTCATTACTTAAACTATCTTTAAGAAAAGCACTTTCTTGGATATTCAGTATGTGTGATCCGTTCTTTCTTAAGCAAGTAAAATAACAAATGTTTGCTTACAGGTATCCCAGCATGCAGCCAAGTGCATTCCAGCTATGGTGTGCCCAGAGCTTACTGAACAAATCCGGCGTGAAATTGCTGCTTCTCTTCATCAGCGGAAGGGAGATTTTGCTTGCTATTTCCTAACTGATCTTGTAACATTTACATTACCTGCAGGTAACTGAAAGGCTTCTTTCTCTGTTAACTTGGCCTTTATCAATTTTAATGATACAAGATTGCCACCATCTGTCTTTTAACAATGGAATGTACAACAGGTTTTTCAATTTTCAAAGATCTGCACAGTTGCCAAGCTTCTTGTTACACATGAACTGATAAAGAAAACTTAGGTAGAATACTGCCTCAACAGTTTATGTTAACATTGAAAATAGTTTGAGATTTCTGTGCTTTCCTTACTTATCTTATCTATATTTTCAGTGCAGGAATACTGTGTTTTGTTAGTAATGTCTGTCATGAAAATGCTTAGAGTCTTATTCCAATTCTGACAACCTATATCTGCTGGAGCTCATTGTAGTTGTAGCATATTCATGTTTGTTGTTTATGGCTCACTACGGTTACTGCTGTTTGTAAAGAGATTAGTATGCCCTGAGAAGTACCCAGTTGTGATTGCAGGAAGAGTGTAATTACTGAGTTTTTTTCTTTAGAAAATAATAGTGGATATTTGTGAAATGGGCCCTAGAGGTTCATGGAAAGCCTGGTGATATATATGTGCATGCAAGGAGAGTGTGTGGTTGTCAAGATTTCCGGTAGTTCTAAAAATCTAACTTAGACATGCCAATAACATCCTTGGTGAAAATAAAGTGGACCTTGTTCTGGCAGATGGCTAATAAAATATGGTGGGTTGCAGAGATGGATTTGTATTGTCCAAAACATACTGAGAAAAGGCATGCTTAGAAGGTGTGTGGTGTACAAATCTGTAAATCTTTTCACCTGCAGAACCATTTTTGTCATTCTGTTTCCTTCATGTGTACTGTATGTCTTAACTTGGAATGCATTTTTTTAAAATGTTGTTTACTCCTTCAAGACAGTGAATCCATGCTTTGTTATCAGCACCTTGGATAGCGCCAGTAAAACCTAGAGTAGCTCCTTTTTAAAACTTGTCATGATTCACCCGCCAAAAACAAGAAATCTACTCCCTCCTCTTTGGCTGAGAGATGGAAAATAGGTAACAGGTCTGAAACAATAATGTGGCTCTGTGTTTAGTTACAATTTTTGTAAATGTTTTCAAACAGTAAGATACAAAAGCCCCAACAATTCTTCAGAAAATTCCTTAGCCCCTGCACTTGTCCTTTGAAAACACTGAATGTTTGTTGCCTGTGGATATTATCTGGCCCATGGCGTTATCTTACAGATTGCAACCTCTCAAAACATGGAGGGAGATAAGGGGTGAAATATTCCCCTTCTACAGTTGTACCTATCCAGACCGATAGCTGTATTACAGCATAGTGTAGAATTATAAATGGCTCTTTTTTTGCTGGTATACAACAGCCTACAAAAGACATGTGACTACCAACCATCATAGAGTTTGAATTCTGTTTTCCATTTTAAGGAAGTCCAGATGGGTACTCTAGAAACCATTTATTGCTATGATTGGAGTATATCTTCTGACTTCCTGGTATCTTTTAAGTTTCAAAATTCTTTTTGTCATTATGTCAATAGCTATTCCATAAACACAAAATTATTGCCCTTGAATTACTTAAAAAGCACTTGCTTACAAAAGACTATTTTTAAAAAGAAAATGTCCATAGCTCCATTATCATTTTTTTGTCTTGTTTGGAAATACGGAAACACTTCTTTTCTCCAACTTTGTATTTTGTAATTTATTTGTTCTGATTCACCGGATCATAAAATGCAAAACAGATGATCTGACTACTCTAAGTGAAAATATTTATGTTTTTCTACATCTCTTTTGGTGACTGGGGTAATATAAAAAAGGGAGCGAGGATTGTGTTTCTCGAGGAAATAATGCAGAGACAGTTGCAGTTGAGTGATTTAATAGAAATTTCTGTTCCTTTCACATAAACTCATTTTCTCTAGGGATACCAATAAAACATGGGACTGTTTCATGTATTGCACTTCACACTTCTGGAGGAGACAAACTTATAATGCATTTTCTGATGTAGGTAAAACTAAGCTGTCTTATGTATAGCAATACAAGGAATACTGGTATTACTCAAGTTGTGTTAGCGTGTCTTCAGATCATTTCTGACTTATGACAAACCTACCATAGGGTTTTCTTGGCAAGATTTATGTAGAGAGGGATTGTTATTGCCATTGTGTGAGGCAGAGAGAGTGTGACTTGCCCAAGCTCACCCATTGAGTTTCTGTGGCTTATCAGAGATTTAAACCTTGGTCTCCCAGAGTCTTAGCCCTAGCACTCAGACTACTACACCATGCTTCTGGATCGAAAAACAAACATAAGTGACTTCTTGTGGCCATTTTACATTAATGTAAATTGGATCACAGTCCAAAAATATTTAAGATATCACAGGTTTTAATTTTACCATATTATTGGCAAATCAAATTAACATTTGAGGGATATTTCAGTCAAAAATCCTGGCTGTGTTAGATTCAGTAACATATTGTAGGAGTATCAACATAACCAAGAGTAAGCTGAGAAAAAATTACTGCAGTCTGAGGTTTTTGTTTGCTCTTAGTCTCAGTTATTTGATGCTATCATTCTGGGAAGAGTAGTGGATGTGCTGTTTTGAGAATTTAGCCTTTGCTGGGTTCATTATTTATATTACTTGGTGATGACCTCAATTTTTAGAGTAATGTGCTTGGAAAGACAGTTCATGCATTCTAGCCCATTCCCTTTTCTACATAAAACACCATTCTAGGTTGTAATGAGAATTCCTCTGTTACTATCACCTCTTCTTAGCTCTAATGCAGCAGTGGGAGTTGTGCATCCCTCCATCATTTGCTGTGCTGGTTAGGGCTGCTGGTAGTTGCAGTTCAACAACATCTGGAGGAGATAATTTTTTGTCTGCCCTAATGGGAGCTTCTATGCTGCTCTGTTCACACTGGGTTTCTCTGAACCATCTGTTCTTCCCTTTCTCATTCAAACTAGAAAAGTGGTAGCAGTGGCAGCAATGGAGGGACATTGTTGTAGACCTTTCATTAGACCTTTTGGCTCTCCACCGGACCTGGCACATTGCTTTGATAGTTTCAGAAGCACTGGTCTGGGTTGCTGTTTAGTGTAAGAGACTGGCATTTTCCCTTTGGTGTACCAGGTACTTATTATGTTTGTGTCCATTGGCTATAATTGTTTTTCTTTTCCTGGAAGCTCCCCAGGGAGTGGTAGTTAGTGGCTTGTGGATTGGCACTGATCCTCGAGCCACCACTTTGAGTCATACTGCTGTAGGAAACAAGTTTCTTGAGAAGGTTAGTTATCAGTGTGCTGGATGTCCTTAATAATTTGAAATACTCTGGGAATTACTTTCCACGTGTTTCCTACTCTAGCAGTGTTCTAGGAAATAATAAAGACATATTGTAAAGCTTCTCTGCAATGAATTTCTTACCCATTACAGGGGTAAGGGGGAATCTGAGGAATCTTTAAGGAAACGGGTCACATGGTAGAAGTATTTCGGCCACATTATGCTTCAGATAGCATAGTATATTGGAACCCAAAGTTCTGAATAAATTGGAAGTAAAACTTCCTGCCAGTAGTGGTGTGGTGGTTTGAACATTAGATTATGTTCCTAAGGACCAGTGTTCAGTTTTGTGCCTGGCCGTGGAAACCCACTGGATAATCTTGGGTTCATCATATACCCTCACCCCAGAAAACCCTATGATAAGGTTCGCCTTAGGGTTGCTGTAAGTCAGAAATGACTTGAAGGAACATAGCAACAACATCAAGAGAACTACTTATTCCTCCCTCCTTTTTGATAATAAGGAAGAAGTTAGTCAAACTAAGGTGTCCTTTGCCACTTGTCAGTGAATCTTAATTGTGCTTCCAAATGCCATAGTCTGTAATAGACAGGATATATGAATGTTTATGACAAGCAGCTTGGAGAATTTTTGTTCTGTATGTTGTTTTTGGAGGGGTTTGGGACCCATAGAGAGCTAAAAATGAGCAAACTTGTGAAAAGAACACATAACAAGGAATTATTGGTGGTGATCAATGAAACTATCAATAATTGCATACAGAGGAAATCAGGTTGGCTTTTATGTTGTGGGCTTTTACCAGGGAATACAGGGCAGTGTCTCGTCATATGACTGCCATGTGAATGCCTTTTTTATGGCAGTTTGGCAAGCTATCCTATGTATATCAGCTTGGCATAGATTGGTTTCTGTATGGAGTAACCACTGTGTAAGGGAACATCAACCTACTGATGATAGTCGTAGTTTGTGAAGGAGTCCTCAGATGGCTGGAGTATGATGAATGGTACATTTAAGTCATTAGTCACACATGGATTTGTGACATGTGACATGTCTTGTCTTTGCAGATATTGAAGACTTGCCACCAACAGTTCAACAGAAACTCTTTGATGAAGTACTTGATAGAGATGTTCAGAAAGGTAACTATAGTACACTGATTGTACTGTGTGATTATTGCTGGCTGCTTTTTGCCAAAATCTATGGCATATTGATTGAACTGGGAATAGAAATATAAACATAAATGGGGAAGAGTTCCATGTGCATTGATGACTGTTTGTTGGTATCTTGGTGAAATCAATCTTGGACATATGATCTAAAGACATATTATATAAGCCTTTATGTATGTGGCATTATATTCTGCTACAGTTGTCCAGAATATTTGAGAGTTTCAGATCCATGTTGGTGTCTTGAAATCCCGCAAGATTCATTTGCCCATATATGGTGAGATTCTATTCTTGTAAGTGTATTGGAAGCATATTATGGGATAGAAAATGTAGTTAAAACCTTTAATAACAGTGTTCAGATCCCTAGAGAATGTACTGTGGTAGTAACATATATTAATAATTATTGTACAAAACATGGAGAATGGACTGAACTATCACACTTGGATCTTGGTGTCAAAAGTTTTGAACATCACATGGACCAATAAATTCTATCTTTGTAAATGGAAAATAATAGCATAGACAATTGCCATCAGAACTCATCCTTGTTTATACAGTGTTGGGAGTGGAACAAATGTAAAGAAATGAACTTTAAGAGGTCTTGACTGTGATTTTGACATGGATAGAAAAAGCAATTCTGCAAAGATTTGAAGGAATGAATGGGTGTGTTCTTGCAAATTTTTCTTTAAAAAAGTAAGCAAATATGTTATCTCTGTCTTCCTAACTTATAAGAGAACTAATTTTGTGTTTTATGAGTACTACATTCTCAAAATAGAAGTGTGTAAAATTGTTATGGTTCTTAAAAAAAATTCAGCACCACTTCAGGGTGTCTTTAACAATTCTGATCTGTGAAACTGGCTGAGATAGTGTTTGGAGGCCTTTTAATTCCCAAGACTAGTAGTCACTAGTTTTCTAACTAGTGTTAGAAAAAAACCTAGGAAGTTGACAGTGGTCAGAAAAACAAAAACAAAAAACAAAATGGGGCACAGAAATACATACAGGTCCAAAAGCTATACATATGTGGTACAAAGATCACAGCTGATAATATCCAGCAGTTGGAATTGTAGTGAAATACCTCAATATTCATATCACATTATGAAGAATTTTTTGAAGGAGTTGCTAAAATGTTTGAAAAAGCTGTAGTAATGAAAATATCTTCATAAACATGTAGCATAGTATTGTTTAATATAATGTATTATTTAATGTTGCCTCCTTGTGTCACATTTGCTTAGTACTTTCTAGCCCTTTTAAGTAAAGCTTCCTGTATATTCTTGGCTTTGGTATATTGGAAAAAAAAAAGCTGTGATTAGTGCTTAACAGTCCAGGTATAATTACTTGGACCCATTGTATTAGTAGGACTTGCTTGCTAATGTGAGTCTATGATTGTGTCTGAAATGTAGGAAATCTACCTGAGCTGTACAATGCAGTACTGAGTCATAGTAAAACTTTGTGTAAATGACATGGCATGCATGTGGATGTACACCACCATTTATTGATTTGTACGGTTACATCTTGGAATGACTACATGAGATTAACTGATATGCAATTGCCTTGTAATGTTAAAAGTAACAGTATTTCAGAAGGCATTTATACTAATATATTGAAATACATCAGATATTTTTCATTGGAGTTCAGATAGCTAAGACTATATTGTTTATGTCCTCTAGAACTCGAAGAGGAATCTCCCATTATAAACTGGTCACTGGAACTGGGTACGCGTTTGGACAGTAGACTTTATGCACTTTGGAATCGAACTGCAGGGGACTGCCTGCTTGATTCAGTACTACAAGCTACCTGGGGCATTTATGACAAGGACTCGGTGCTACGTAAAGCTCTTCATGACAGTTTACATGATTGTTCCCATTGGTAAGCAGAAATACTTTTAGTAGTAAGCATTCACGCCTGTAGTAATGGCTATAATTCCCAAATATGATGGCTTTGTATGCCAGTTTCTTTGAACAAAAATAAATCACATCTTGTTCATTTATATGATCTTTAAAAAAATCAAGTTTCTGTGAAAAATTTAGATTACATGGTTTTCTGTGGCTGTCCCCAGAAAAAAAAGGAAGTTGCAATCTTATTTAAGTGTCTTGCAAACACATACAATTTGTATTAATTGATACAAACTGTTTTGCTTGATTTTATACTACAAAGCCTGTCTGTCTATTGTTGTGTGCCTTCAAGTCATTTCCGATTTATGACAACCCTACAGTGACCCTATCAAGATTTCTTCAGAGGGGGTTTGGGCTTTGCCTCCCCCCGAGCCTGGGAGAATATGAATTGCCAGAGTCACTCAGTGGGTTTCCGTGGTTGAGCAGGGATTCGAACTCTAGAGATCCTCAAACCGCTGTGCTGTACATAATCTGTATTATATTACTATACAGAAATGGTCAAGTAATGTGAATGACTTTTTTCAGTGGAGTTTATATGGAGCGGTAACTGAAATAATCATGTCACCTTTGACGTTCCCGTAAAGCTCTCCCATCTGAGATATGTCCACAAATTTCTCTTGATGTAGTCCTAGGTCATACCAATTATCTGACTGGGATGATTGTGTGTGGTGCTTTGATGGTGTGAACTGTTGGGGGAATACATGCACTCTACAACTTCACTTCAGTCCTGTGGGCTCTGATGGTCATCTTTTAGGCAAAAGAAATGCTCTGATAAGCAGTACTTAGAATGGGCTTCTCATGATGCAGCTTGAAACTGAGAAATGATTTGGGCAGATAATGATTTAGGACAGTGGTTCTTAACCTGGGGTCTGCAGACCCTTCACAGGGGATTCATGAAGCCCTGCACAGACATACACCACTGCTGTGTCTGACAAAAGGGACACAGCATCAGGCTTGTGCAGGCACTCAAATTATGACTCTGGTGACTAGGGTTTGAATACCTGCTAAACCATGGAAACTCATTGGGTGACCTCAGGCAAGCCACATTCTCTCAGCCTCAGAGAAAGGCAAAGGCAGCAAATCTCAAATCTTGCCAAGAAAACCTCCATGATAGGTTAGCCTTAGAGTTGCCATAAGCTTGTTTTCAAAGGGGAGAGACATGATGACTAGAAAGAACCTTCCTCTGTCAGTGGCACTTTGTTGTTGTGTGTCTTTAAGTCGGTTCTGTCTTATGGCAACCCTAAGGTGAACCTATCACAAGGTTGTTGTTGTTGTTTTTTTGCAAGTTTTGTTTAGAGGGGGTTTGGCATTGCCTTCCTCTACGGCTGAAAGAATGTGACTAGTCTCTGAGGGCTGAGAGAATGTGGCTAAATACTTGAATATTTAAAGAACTATTTGAATATTTTAATCTAAATTTCATTATTTAACTCTTGAGTTAAGTCTTGGGCATCCCTGACAGAGAAAAGGTTAAGAACCATTGATTTATGGTATTTAGTATGCAATTCACAGGTTGTATTTCTAGCTTGTACTACATATGTCACCTTGCATCTTCATGTAGTTTCCAACTGTGTTTCAAGCACTGGTCAGCCAGATATCTCTGGGATATATGGAAACATTATATGAGAGTAATGGCGATGCTCTCTTTATCACTTTTACTTGTTATACATGGGCAACTTGGAAAGGGGAGAGTTAGGTTACAACAGCTAATAACCTCTCTGGGCAGAGCAGACAAAAAAGAGTTCTGCTCTACCCAGGTTTGTGGATCCCTACCTTATTTTATACCACAGTGCACAAGTTCCTCTGGTGCTCAGCATAGCATTTCTGGTGGGCTGGAGCCGTTGCTATTGGAAGAGGCAGCAGAGAAATCTGCTTCTGCCAGCCCAGTTATATACACCCACATCTACATTTAATTCTTGTTCTAGAGAAGATTTAATAGGAATTTGGCAGGAACTGGAAGAGAATAAAGGATTCTTGTAGTTGCTGGGGGGCTGCACAGATGTTGAACATGCAACAAATAGAAGCTACAACATCTGTATTTTTGAACTTTTGAGATTTATTTTACATAAAATGTAATTGGAAAGAGAAAGGAAAAGGGAAAAATACATCGGGAAACTATGGATACAATAAATACGAGAACTGTACTTACAAAAACAAACCAATAACATAAAAAGGACATACAATATAAATTGTGCAAAAAAAAAGGAAAGAAAATATATAAAAAAGAAATGTATAAAATTGTGGAAATGTCTAAACTATACATTATCAATATTACTTAACTCTACATACTTGATAAGCAATAAAGAGGGAAAAGAGGGAAAATAACAAGAGAGAAAAAGGAAACTAGGGGTGGGGAGGGAAAAAGATAGACCTTTCCATACAGTGAGGTTACAGGCTAAGATAAAACAAAGTTCAGTGTCAACCTTCCTTAGACAAGAAAAAGGAATAGGGAAAAAAACACAATAAAGGGAAAAGAATAGAAGAAGAAAAAAATTTCTCAATCTCAATAGTAAAACTATATTCTTCATTCCTTTTCCCCCCAGTCTTTTTCCATGGTGAAAGTTTTAAAAACGTGGCTGTTTTTGGCTGAATTTATTGGAATAGTGTAGTTATGATGAATATATTCTGAAACTTGCACACAGAGGATAAAAGTTAGCTTGATTATTGTATTAGATCTATAGGACTGTGCGTCAGTATGTTTCCTGAGTAATTTTAAAAATAAGATGTAAACAAGAGGAAAAAATTAAAAATAAACACTAAAATGCATCATAAAAAAAATACCCATCTTGTCTTGAAAAATGTGACCTGTTAGATACATAATGATAAAATGAAGTAACAGTTAGCATAGTGAGAGCTCAGAAAGTTCAGGGTGAATAACAAGGTCCTCAGGGAACTGAGCTTCACAACTCAAAAGTGTCTTCACAAGAAAATCCTCTAAGCAGTAGCTACCATTTCTTAAGGGCAGACAGAGGTGTAGAACATGTACAAAAGAAGGGACTCTTTCAGGTAACCTGATCACAAACTTTAAAGGCAATTCATAAGTTAATGACCCGACCAAACAACTATTCACAAATTATATAGTAGAACAACATGGAAAGAATGTTTAGTGGCAGTATGTTATCAGCTGCTTGATCTTGATCCATTTCCAGGTGCAGTTTACAGTGTTGCTTTTAAGCTTTCAGGTCTCTTAAAGCTTTCAACCAAGCTACCTGAAAAATTCCCTTTTCTTGTACACATCTATTTAAACCTTAGGTCATCCACAGTCCCCTCTATGAAAGCTTTCTTTCCAAAGGAACACCATTCACTTATGCTGTGGTTTTTGTTTTGTTTTTGAATGTGCCAAGATCACATGGGAGCAATATTTTCTACAGTTGCCTGACTGTAGCATGAAGGTTTCCAACTAAGGCATCTTGTGTCCATTTGCAGTCCTCCTGAAGTTGATTTTTATTAAACACCTGGATTTGGAAAACTCATGGATTCCTGATGATTCTCCTAGTACACAGATGGCCTTGAAGTATTTGTCTTGAACCAACAGTCTCTGCTTTGGGAATTTTTCACTGTTTCAGTTTTTATGTTGAATTTCGTTGGACACTGAATGTGTAGCCATTAGGGGCACTAAACTGCATGAATAGGTCACCAGAGTGGCATCACTTGCTTTTAAACATTTTAAAAGGAGGGATTGACTTTAACCTTTCCTTTAAAATTGAAATTGAGGTTCTATTTCTAAGAGCTGTAGGAAGAGCTCAGCAACCATAAGCCTCCTGGGTACATGCTAGTCTTTCAGGTGTTTAACTTGTTAAGGATCAGACACACAGTCTCTCCCTAACCATTTAAGATGGAAGCAGTATACATATTAATTCTTCAAGGCAATGGTACTCCAAGAGTAGATGCTTAAAAAAACCCCACACTAAGGAGCCTTTAACTTTGGGTCTTCACATTTAGTAACATAATGCTTCTACAGGAAAAGTCATCTGCTAAATGGCTTGTGAACATGATTGCCATATGTGGAACAGTACCAAAAATAATTAGTGGAATAGTATGTATTCTCCCTCACATTCACAGGTTTGACTTCTGTGAATTTGATTATTTGCAAGGCATGTGCTTGCCTCTCCCACTTTTTCCTCCTCCCATCCCTTGCATTCCTCACCCCAGGTTTGCAAGGCTTGTGTTTAAAATGGATGTTTTTTCCCCCTTTTGGGTGAGCAAAGCCACCTCCCACTGCTGAAGGCATGGCCTCTCTGCCATGTGGTTGCACATTTTGCTCTGTATTGGCTGCTGATTGGTCAAGTGCTCTCTTTGTTTCCCTTCTTTCTTTCTCAAGATGGCCACCAGAAGTAATTAGAACTCTGAAACTCCCCTCTTCTCTGTCTGAGGGGTAAGCCTTTTAGGTTGTCTCCCTCCACCCTCGCATGTCGAGGCCAAAGGAACGGAAGGGGGAAGCTCCAGAGGGAATGAGAGGAGAAGCGCAGGGGTGGAGTCATTTGTGTTTTTTCCCCACTTTCCTGAGGGTTCTGTCTGCTGAACCCTCATGAATGTGGAAGGCCTACTGTGCTTCTGTGACAGGCAGGTACGGAAAGATATGGTGAGTAAACTGTGTCATGACCAAAAATTCAGTAAATATGCCTCAAAATTTGACACTTATTTTCCAGTTCTTTGTTTCCTTCTTCCCTTGATGTAAAAGACTTGACAAACATGGGAACAACATTACTTGGGGATGAGGGAATGAATCTGCCAGAGTCCTCCTTTATGCACATTTGTGAGTGTTATTGAACTATGAAAAAGTCTTTTACTTCTACTCTGTGTACTGTTTGTAGGTTCTATACACGTTGGAAAGAGTGGGAGTCATGGTACTCTCAAAGCTTTGGTTTACACTTCTCACTGAGAGAAGAGCAATGGCAGGAAGACTGGGCGTTTATACTTTCTCTTGCTAGTCAGGTAAGATGGTACAGCTGCAAATGACAAAGATAAAATTGTTTCAAAAGTTATTTGCATTTCACACTTGTTGTAGTAGTTTTGTTCTGTTGTAACTTTCTTTATTGCTTAATGATAGATGAGTAATCAAGACAAGAATGTGAAACCAATTCCCTTTAGCTGTGCTGAAATTACCGTATTGCCAGAGGAAACCCAGACCTGTAGGGACTTCTGTTACTATGGCACTTTTTTCTAGAAATATATGCAGGAGTCATGATTTTAGTCGAAATTAGGAAGACTCAGCAGCTGAAACAAGTGCATTTCAGTAAGGCTGCTCTGTCCACCTCATGCAACTACCGCCACAATGATGTTAGCATATATCAAGCAAATACAATTTTTAAAAATTAATTTATCTGTAAACAGTGGTAAGTATTTTCGTAGAATTTTAGTTGTACTAAAACTACTGAAATCTAATTTTGTAAAACAAAACAAAACAAAAAAATAAAAAACAAAACAAAAAGTAAGTTAAAATATAATTGGCTTTGGGCAGTGGGTTTACCTTTAGAGATAGTTTAATATGTTAAGTAATAAGATTATATTTAGTAATAGCATTAGATTAAATTTAAGGGAAAAATATAGAATTAAGAATGATATTACTATAATAATAATGAGTATAATGAGAATAAGAATTAGAGATAGGTAATAAAGATATATATGTACTCTGATATAGAATAAGCTGAATAAGTTTTTGATTGTAATTATATAAGAGAGAAATAATAATGTAAGTTCGCTTTTGGTTGAAATCTTTTTGTTTTACTATTAGATGTATCACATGGTGTTTTATTTTTGTGTTTGTGTTTTGTTTTTTTCTTTCTGTATAATCAATAAAAAAAAAACTACTGAAATCAAAAGCTCATTTAATCTGCTTTGTCTTATAATTGGCATTTTTATTTCTTTGACACAGCCTGGAGCGAGTTTGGAACAGACACACATTTTTGTACTTGCACATATTCTTAGAAGACCAATTATAGTTTATGGAGTAAAATATTATAAGAGTTTCCGGGGAGAAACTTTAGGGTATACCCGTTTTCAAGGTAAGCATGACAAAATAAAAACAAGATTTTAAGCTTAAAATTTTGATTAGAACTATTGTGAAAGATGCTATTTCGAAGAAGTGGCAGTAGATGTATGTAAGCTAGGTGCCATGTTAAACAGTTTTCCATCTGTAGAATTCTGTAAATTTCATAGATGCTGTAGAATTTGTAGAAGTGGCAGACTTCTTTCAGCTTAAGGACTAAATTCAGTTTCAGAGAAATTCTCATGGCTTGCAGTCCATGGAATGGGGCAAAACAAGAGGCTGAGATTTAAAAAAAATACCCTTGTATTTTAGTTGAAATGTCTTAAATGTCAGTAACTAAGAATCAGGAGATTCATTTCAACCTTTTAGAATGAGAAGAAGCTCAAATAAGTTGAGAGACGAAACAACAGTATCGCAGGAAAAGGAATGTGGCCACCCAGGGAACCTGAGTAGGACTGCATTTGGACCCATGGTCTGAGGCTCCCTTCTCTTGCTATAGATCAGGAGAATGTGGCCCCTGAACCCCCCATTTATGGCTCCCAATCTTTCAATTAAAATTACCCTCATCAATTGAGGGACAATTTTTCACTCAAAACCAAACCAAAATGCCACCGATCACCCACACGGGTGGAGGTTTATGTAGTACACTGCCCAGAATCCCAAATGAGTGGGAATAGGTGAAAAATAACCAAAAATTGACCAAAATGGTGGCCTGAAGTTATGTCATGTTGCTGTCAGTGTGCCTGGATGTGATGGTATTCTGGAGTGCTGGGCTGGAGCATAAAAATTGGACTCTGCGTGTGTCATAAGGTGGATATGTCATATTCACTTCTTTCACTTAGCTAGCAAGAAAATGGAGCAAGTAGGAAAGGCTTAACTTCCTCTTGTTTGAAAAGCAGTGCCATTGTTAACATAAACAGCATCCTTTGGGAAAATGAGGAACTCTGTCAGTGTTTCTCTCTGTCTTCCAAGGAGTTCAGGATTAAAATAAGGCTTGGGAATGTGTAACTATTTTATCCTCATAAATTCACATCTCCAGAAGGCTATGGTCAGTACTGTGCTACTTCCCTTGATGTCTACAACTGTACTGCCAGAAAATTTGCTGTCAAATACAGTCCTATTTCTCAGATTTCATTTATCATCCCTCCTTTTTAATGGAGCTCAGGGATTTGGTTTTGGTAACTTTGCTTGGTTTCTGTGTGGTACTTCAATTTTGTTTTCGTGAGGTGAATGGAACACTACTGGATATTTCAAATTATATTGGGTTTTTAAAGCATTGACATCTATTGAAATATGGACAAGTTTAACTAATGAAAAATGGTTGATCAGATTGTTAAGGTCATCCAAGTATTTGATTACAAATTTAGAGTAAAATCTTGCACATGTATGCTCAAAATTCAGTTCTCTTCAATTCAAATTAAGAGGGTTCCTTACAATGCTTTACTGGCAAGTGATTTCAGTAGAACTGATAAGGAAATATGAAGTATGTGAGTTGTCATATTTATTTACACTCCACTTTTCTCCTAAAATCAGGACTTAAGGCAGAAATAGCTTTGCTAGCATATTTAGGCAACTAATCCAGGGACTGTTGTAAAAAAAATTTTTTTTGCTTTATTCAGGATCAAAAATATCATGTCTCTCAAATAACAGTCACGGGGAGCCAAAATAGGTGAAGGCTGTTGCCCTCATATCCTCCCTATAGCCTTCTAGTAGGCATCTGGCTTACAGTGGGAAATGGGACAGTGGACCAAGAGGGCCTTTGATCTGATTCAACAGGGCTATATGACTAATATGGCTCCTCTTAAGAGATTCACTTTTCCTTTTTGGCCTTAAAAGAGAGGAAAATGGCAAGTCCCATGACAAACCCAGACACTGCTGGGAAGTTGGAGAGAAATTAGATCTGTCATGGAGACTTTAGTCACAACAGTGAAGCATATTGATGTGCTGTTGCTGTTTTCATATGTGGAAGTTCTCTTTGTCTGTTGCAGGTAAGACAAGAGACAATACACAAATGTGGCTAGCATGGTGTGCCGCTGTGTTCTGTTGAAATGTTGTACCTATACTTTGCTTCTGCAGTGGGGTGCCTTTTGAAAGCATGGAGGCACTTCTTTAGAGAATCAAAAGGGTGCTTGGTGATGAGGAGATGTTGTCGTTCTAAATTTTGTATATATAATGATATATACAAAGATATAATGCAATCTTGAAAAGTATTTATTTTTGAGAATACAAAATAGCATTCATTGATTTCAGAAGATCTATTGGTCTTTCGTTTGTTGGGAGACATGCAGAAGGTGTTCAAAAACTTGGATGCGGTTTCACTAGGAAGGGTTGCTATGCTACATATACACTTGGATTACTCACTGCTATTTTTAAACTCTCTCAAGGCAGGGCACGTTCCTGGCTTAGTTGTTTTGCTGAAGCCTCTGAATAACTTCTGATATTTCTACAACGGGTGGGCAATTCAATTATATGTAATGCAAGGCTATGGAGACTGGCTTCATTGACACTAAATCAAATAAGACTTTATTCCACTTGTTTAATGATATAGGGCATTTAATATGTTAAGATGGTACTCAAGCCTTTTTTTCAGGGAGAAGGAAAGGCATGTGTAGAATGCTTGGTTCACTTTCCTTTCTCTGATGTGATTTAACTTGAAATTATTACTATGAGTCTCTTCAGTGCAAATTTTAACAAAGGAGTGTTTGTTGTGTGGCCAGCAAATGCCATGAGGATAAATTTACAATATTTTACATGCATTAATGAAAGAAGGGCTTAGCCTCCTTACATATTTCAAGTATTATCTTGTTTTACAAGGTGTATTGAGATGTGTATTGTAATACTGCTTTAGTGTCCTACTTTCAAATGAAAATTTTGATTAAATCCCATTAGTGCCCAGATTTCTGTTGACTTAACCTTTGACTGCTCCCTTTTCTTTCTAGGTGTATATTTACCTTTGTTATGGGAACAGAGTTTTTGTTGGAAAAGCCCTATTGCTCTGGGCTACACGAGGGGCCACTTCTCTGCTTTGGTTGCCATGGAGAATGATGGCTATGGCAATCGAGGTGCTGGTGCTAACTTGAATACTGATGATGATGTTACTATTACTTTTTTACCATTGGTTGACAGTGAAAGGAAGCTGCTGCACATTCACTTCCTCTCTGCTCAAGAGGTAAGCAAAGTGGTTTAGATGGAGTTAAATGATCTGCAGAGAATTGTGTCAGTACAGGAAAGCATAAATGGAGAATCTGAACATTAGAGAATGTGCAGTGATCTTGTAGAAAAATAATATGTAATGAAGTTATGGAAAACAGAAGAAGGGGGTGTGAGGTATGTTATGAGCTGAATAACTACTACAGCCTATCTTAAAAAATTTCCCAGTGTGACACATAGAATTTGTGTATGTTAAGTGACTGTAGTAGTTTCTGATGAAGTTCTGCCAGCCACAAATAGTTGCCAAAACAGCGATATCTTGAGTTGACGTTTGTAGGATGATGTACTTATATTTTGTTAACTAGGAAATTAAAATTAGAATGCATGTAAAATGTTACGAGATTCCTAATAACATTGAGCCAAGCCATCCATTTCACCAATCCTCATTAAAGGAGTACAAAACTACAGTGACAGTTGAAGTGGAAATAATAGATTTTTATTAAATTCTTTGGTACACAACTACCGGCTTTCTAATCCAGTTTAAATTTCTGTGTCTATACAACCCAGATCAGGCAATTATTTCATATTAAACTTAAAGGAAGCTTTCAAAGCATGACATTAATAAGTTATGTAGGATTCAGAAAGGCTAGGCCAACTGGATTTTTGATGGAATATAATTCCTAGTACGCTACAAAAGTTATAGGGCACCAGTCCTTTTTAAGCTGTAAACTGATCTGAACTGAAGTATGTCCTAAATGTATGCGTGTTGCTCTTTTTCTGAAGATTGGTAATGAGGAACAGCAGGAGAGGCTGCTCAGGGAGTGGCTGGACTGTTGCGTGACAGAGGGTGGAGTCCTAGTTGCTATGCAGAAAAGCTCTCGCCGGCGCAACCATCCCTTGGTAACGCAGATGGTAGAGAAATGGCTTGACCGCTATAGACAAATCCGCCCCTGCACATCCCTTTCAGATGGAGAAGAAGATGAAGATGATGATGACGAATGATGAAATTGAGATATCTGGCTGCATATAATGTGTGATGACAACCCCAGCACTTGGGGTGCGGTCTAGCAAATTGTTACAAGATGACCCAATTATAGCAGGAAGCATCCTGCACAGGATTTTTAATCAGCACGGGGAGAATTCAGAAGCTCTTCAGCTGTGTGAAGACAGCCATGTTGATTGGACTACCGTTTGTTTAAAAAAAAAAAAAAAAGGAAAAGAAAACAAAGCCCTAATTTTATTACCAGGACAGAAAGCATTTTTCTTTCCAATTGTACATCTGGCTATAAATGTATCGCATGTGGTTGTGTAAGAAAGTTGTGTAATAGGAAAAAGTATTACCAGCATCTTAAAATTTTTGAAGAAATTTCTTTCAAATAAGGGCACTTAAAAAGCACATCATAGATGAATATCTGTTCCTTTTTTTTTTTTTAGCTTACAGTAAAACTTGGTTATTCTGCATCACTTTTTACACATTCTGATCCACCTCCTTTAAAGACCATTTCATATGAAATCTTATTAATGCCCAGGTCAGGTCATGTGGCTTTTTGTTGGTGGTGCCATATATCCAGGGCAAGTGAGAAGCATAGACACACTTACTGTTTTATTAAGATTTGAGTTAATGTTGTGCCCACTGTAATAAAATGAAATATTAAAGGGAAAACAACCATGGAAGGGATGATGAATTTTGATTTTGTTTTCTGTAAAGGCTTTTCTGCTATCCATTAATATTTTGTATCATTTCTTTTGGGTAGTTTTTTTTCCTTCCAGCCTACTTAAAATAGTCAAGGAGTACTGTTCCAGAGAGGTATTATGCTAAACAATTGTGTGGAGTTTGCTAAACTGAACTAAAAATAACCTTGAATTTTGTCCAAACCTGGTATTGCTGTGAGTTGTACAGTAGAAATTAAGATTATATCAAGCCTCTCCCCATGCCAGTTAAAATTGCCTCCATTGAGGAGCACTCCTTGGTCATTAAAATCGAGTGAGAAAGCACTTTGGCTGTTTTCCTTAAAAGCCTTCATTCTGAAGTTTGTTTTAAGTACTGTATATTATCTTTTCTCGGTATGTAAACTTTGGAATTTTTTGCATGTTGATTGTGGCCACATTTGAATATGTAAGTTTCCTGAAAGTATAAGTTCAGACTATATTCTCCAGTAGAAAAATCTTTTTATTATACTTGATAACTTTAGCCATGCTGTCTTGAATGGGTATAGCCTGTCCAAAACCTCACTTTAAAAACACTAAAGGTTGAATAGTTTTGTAAGCAGACCCTGATAAGCACTTTTTGAAGACTAATGATGGTGGAAATGATGACAAGGAATATCTTGCAAAATAGATTTCCTTGTTTAAGAATCCAGACAGAAGTTATACATACATATATTACATAGTTTTAAAAAACGAAATACAACAACCCTGGAACTCTTCAGAATTTGCTGCTTTTCTAAATGTGGCTTGGTGTTGAAAGCAAAAGCTAAAAAATAATCCTAGTGACAGATCTCCACTGAAATTTCATCGAGGTACTAACACTGAAGAAATGCATTGATATAACCTCTTCCCACCTCTGACACAAGCCTACTGTGTCTGTGTGTGTGTATTTTGTCATTGGTTCTCTCTCAGTGCATGCATACATTATTAAGTAAAAAAAGTGCATGTTTACCTATGATGGATTAAAATTTCCTAAGCAGTAGAATAATTGGGTTTCTCTTCTGGTAACAGATTCTGCTTTAATGTACAATCCTAATTCTTTCTAAATACAGTCATAATGGTGAAGTTAGTACCTTACTTCTTTGCCTACCTTACATACATCACAGTGAAATTCCGAAATGCCTGGACCAGTGAAATAAGCTCAGTGATTATGATTGTGTGGCAGGAGGTAGTTGTTTGAAATGATTGTTTTACTTTTGTTTGTGCTATCATAATAGTAGGTGGAACGGGCTAAATTAGTAGCCATATTATTCCACTGCAGTAACAAAGCCTTTTTTTTTTTTTAAATGCTATTAGATGAAAGCAGTTGATTTCTGTCAGGAACAAAAAAACCCAATGTACTGTATGAATTTTTGTTGTCTCGTATCCCCATGTCCTCCAAGATGCGCAAGCATCATCATCATCTAAATCACTTCTTAGTCTCAGTACATTATCCCTACTGTGGTTTTATAGATTGTACCAGCAGCTATTCTTGCTTAGGAAAGCACATACCAAGTAAATTGTAATTGTGCCTTGAACACTGATTGCAATTATGCAAGATTCTCTCACCTAAAAGTCCTTGTGAAAAACCAAGAGTCCTTGTTTGTTTGACCCACATTTTAAGTTGCAATTGTGTTGTACCACTGTTTTCTTTCAAAAACCAAAGGTAGGCTCCAGTTTTCGTTGATTTTCTCTAGTAATGTGTGGTGTTTCAATAGAACACTTAAATTCACAGCTGTTTGGCAGTCTGCCTTTCTGGTGGAAAGAGCGGTATGTTAGGTTTTGAATACCTGTATGATTTTCTTCCCTGATGACCATGATCCTGTCAGTGACATACAGAGGAGTAACTGAAAGTTTTGCCTGTGTATTAAACTCTTCTGGTTGATGCAGAAGGAGAGATTCATTGCCTCTTTCATGCAACAACCAAAAAGCCCTGCAGCCAGAACCTCACCTTCCTCCTGCCCTCCTCCCCTGCATTTAGTAACTGGTGGAGAGCAGGTTGCTTCAGAGAAGCATCTGACTATCTTCTTACAGCCAGATGCACAACAACAGAATGTGACATCATTGTACATCTAGCTATCACGTGTCTCCTGCCACTAAATTGGGCAGAAGGAAGAGAAGAGGAAGGGGAATCCCATGTGAGGATACATGCTGTTGTTCCACCTGGGCATAACCTTTGTATCTCCTGATGCAGGATCTTGGTCAGAGTAATAGTTTTGTTCTGCTTACTTCTGACTTCAGATTCTGCAATATCTTTAGAAAAATATACCAATGAGGGTTTGGCAGAACAATTGTTCAAAGCTTTGTTCTACTGCAGTGGACGTGTACTTTCTGAATTATTCATGGACATATATATATAGTCTCTAAATTTGTTGAATTACATATTTATTATTTTAAGATTGCTTTCAAAATTACAGCTGTTATACAGAATTGGACTTCAAACCTCCTTGAGGGATATGATTTTCATTTTAAGTGGAGAGTTTTTCTTCAAGTTAGTACCTGAGAGTAGTAAGGTGTTAACTGCCTCCAAGCAGCCAAATTTTGTGCCGGAAGTTCCTAGCACATTCAGTGGTGGTAGAAGAGCCTGCCTCAAACACAGTTATCCTGTTAGAAAGTGTCCATTTTCATCAACATTAATTATGGCTATCTGGAATGCCACTGCCTGATTTAAGAACAAAATTCCAATAGTAGCAGCTTCTAAAAGTCACTAATGCCAGTGTAAATGTTCTATTATTTCACCTTCATTTGTGTGGCTTCCTAAATGTTCTCTGTAACTCACCAATGTTCCTCCGCCTGATTGCTCTATACTGGTGTCTTTGGTAAGTTATTCATAATTGCAGTGTTAGATCATTGACACAGCTATGAAGTTGACTCCCTTGAATATGTTCAAAGCTGGTAATGTGCTTTTCCATTAATTTAAAACAAAACAAATACAAGTTTTGTACCAATGCTTTGCTTTTGATTTCTGTCTCAACACATTATTTTGTGTCTGTTCTTCCCTCTATCTCTACCACTAGAATTTAGTAGTTTCTTAATAGCCAACTCACTTTAGAGGGGAAAATTAATCTTACTAGCCAGAATCAATTACAATCAATCAATTAATTTTTTGGAGCTGGCCTATGTGCCAGCATGGTGTGAGATGGGGCTTATGATAAAATTGACTTTGTATAGATGTCTACATTTCCCCCCTTATGTGTACTGTTCCCGTGATCATACATTTGCAATGGAAGGAGGAAAAAGGAGCTGAACTATTTTCTTATAGCTCCTTTGCTAAGAGCTTTCCAAATTTTGTGGATTGGTGGTAATATTTACGCTAGTGTCAAATGCATACAGTCTTTACTATCATTACCTCTGTATTATGTGGGGGGGGCTGGGATGGAGAAAAGTGTCTTGACAGAGCCCCCCCATGTGAATAGATGACTACAGCAGTTTAAACTGCACACTTATTGATCTTGCCAGTGTTAAGTAACACTATCCAGAACACACAGATGCTGGGGGTGTCAAAGTCCACTTTGCCTGTGGTAGGAAGTGCTCTTGCCCTATTGCTGGATCCTTGAGCTCTTTTGCATTGCTGTTGCTTCTTGGGGGCTAGCAGATTTTACATTCTAGGGATGACATGGAGGAGAAATCAACCATGATTGGGTTTATCCCCACGTGCCAACTGGGACAAGCAGGATTCCAACTTTTTTCAGTTACAACTGTTAGAACTCTCCCCTTCCCTGACAGTTTTTCTTTCCCCGCCAAGCAAACCGGACATGCTTAACCCCTTCTCTGAAGAGTTAATTAAATTAGTAGTATTACTTTAAAAATGGAGAAGAAAATAGAGGAGAAGATGCCAGATTTACAAAAGGGAGTTGGTGCTCAGATGCCCGCCGCTCCGTGTGGCTCTGAGGACTTTAAAAAAGAAAGCACTCAAATTCGATCTCCTCAGATGCTGGTCTGCTGGGCTCTGAGTTGGAGAAAAAAGATAAACTGAAAACTTCTCAGATGACCGCCAATCTGTGAGTCTCTGAGGAGCAAAGGAAAGAGGGTCTCAGGAAAAGTGTTTGTTTCTTTAAGTGATAGTGAGTTGGATGTTCAGGAGACTGGCAGTGGTAAGCAAATTGAAAAATTGTAAGATAATGAAGAAAAAGGTGATGACGCAGAGAAAGAAGAGCAAGGATTCTTTACCTAAAACAAGTAAAAGGTCAGCAAATAAAGTGGTTAAAGGCTCAGCAACAGGGAAGGTGCTTGAAATGGTTGCTTTGAGCCGCTATGTTGAAAACCATGATTCCACGGAGATGGGAGGGGCTTGCAGAGAGTTTCCTCCAGCCTCATGAGTGTGCACAGAAGGTCTCAGCACCCAGAGATGCAGGGAGGGGCTGACAAGGAGAGTGTGTGTGAGAGACCTGGCGTGATTTCTTCACCCCCTCAGCAGCAACTGTGGCAGCAGCTTAGAGC
>CAOLHI010006227.1:0-39084 GCA_948474755.1 Ctenosaura bakeri
ATGCAAGAACCAGTGGGTGGTAAGTCCACTCTCTATTAGTTCCTCTTTCGTTTTCAACTGACTCTCCTTCTCTAATCTTCAATATGTCTTTATACATAATCCGGCTATTTAATTGTGGTCTTTCTCTCCTATAGAAGGCTTCGTGTGGGGATACCCAGAGCGGCAACTACAAATACTTTCTTCTTATATATCTGCCACACTCTGAGAATAGATTTCCTGATGAAATGGTTGTTAAATTCCCTGTTTACTCTTGCCTTCTCGTACCAGGGATACGAGTGCCACCCGAAAGGTAAATCTGTCCCTTCCAATGTTAGTAGTCTCTCGTCTTCTAGTTTAATCCAAGTGGTCACCCAATCCACACAGCAGGCATGGCAGTAAAGCCTGAAGTCCGGTGTTCCTAGACCTCCTCTTTCCTTAGTATCTATTAAGCCGTGCCACTTTATTCTTGGTTTTCTCCCATTCCGAATAAATTTGGAAAGGTCACTTCTCCGTTGATTGAAGACCACATCATTAAGTATAATTGGGAGATTTTGAAATAAAAAGATCATCCTGGGCAAGACATTCATTTTTATTACTGCGGTTCTACCCAATAAGGATACATCCATAGTTGTCCATCTTTTCAGATCTTCTTTCACCTTCTGCCATACTTTCTTATAGTTATTATCGTATAGATCAGCATTACTTTTAGTCAATAGTATCCCCAAATATTTCGTTGTTTTTTTTTCTGTTTTAAATTGGGATATCATTTCTAATTCCTTTTCCTCTTTTCTGCTCATATTCTTTGTTCATATAGATGCCTTATCCGGATTTATTTTAAGACCTGACATACTTCCATATTCTTGCAAGATCCTTTTAAGCTGTTTTATACTCTGATTTGGGTTGTCCAGTAAAATTACTAGATTATCTGCAAATGCCCTCAATTTAAATATTTGATTCCTTATTTGTACTCCTCTTATTTCCGGGTCTTGCCGTATTTGTATATTTAAGATTTCAATCATTATTAGAAATATCAGAGGAGACAGTGGGCATCCCTGTCGCATCCCTTTCTTAATATTGATTTTGGATGTTTTTTCTCCATTTACTGTAATATTCGCCAATTGGTCCTTATATATCATATTTGTCCAATTGATAAAATTGTCCCCTATGTTTATCCTTTTTAGGGTTTCTTCTATGAACCTCCACTTGATATATTATGTTTCTGATAAAACTCTTATTATATTCAAAACAACTCTCATATTGTTTTTAATTGATCTACCAGGGAGGAAACCACTTTGATCTTCATGGATCCATTCTTTTAAGGTTTTTTTTAACCTTTCTGCCAAAACCGTAGCGGATATTTTGTAATCAGTACTGAGGAGGGCAATTGGCCTATAGTTCTTTACATCTAACTGGTCTTTACCCTCCTTGGGGATTAGACTAATCAAAGCCTCTCCCCAAGAAGTCGGCCGATCCCTGTTGTCTAATGCCCTCAGTACTCTTTGCAGGGGCCCCGCAAGTACTTCTTGAAAATTTTTATAATAGGTAGATGTGAAACCATCCGGTCCTGGAGCTCTCCCCACTTTAAGTTTTTGGATTGCGTTTATGATCTCCTCTCTGATAATTGGCTTATTTAATTCTACTTTAAGATCCTCTCTAGTTTGCGGTATTTTTGCTGCTTCCAAATAATTCTTAATTTTTATGCCCAGATCGGTATTATCAACTTCCTTGATGTCGGGGGTCCTCCATGTTTTATTGGTTTAGGATAGTAGTAGACTGAGGGAATAGCGACAGTAGGCTATTAGCTATTCCCAGGCGCCAACCATTCCTTCCGGCTGGAATTTCAAAGGAACCGTTTGGCATGATGACGTTCGTCATTTTACAACTATCTTAGGAGAAACTGTTTGTTAAAGTGTAAGGTGGGGGAAAACGTTTCATTCTCGAGCTTTAACGTCTGAAGACAGCATCCCTTACTATGTTTCAATAAATCTTCTATTAAGTTTGTTGATCCGTGTAAGAGTGAATCTGTTCCTGACAGAAAGCTCGAGAATCCCTTCAAAATGCACCAATTGATGGACCAGTCGATTACTGAAGAAGAGCAAGGATCTGCAGAATCTGATGGAGCTACAGAAACTGAAGTGCCCATGGATACCAAGACAAAATTGCGCCTGACCGAGACTATGGAAACCCCCACAAGCGGCCAAACCTGGGTCTGGGGAGAAAAGCCACGTACGTCGTGGAGACAACGCAGAAGGGCTGCTAGATGGGATACATCAGCAAAAGACCTATCCCTTCTGGAGGAGATAAAACAAATGGAAACCCAACTGGAGAGAAAAGATGAGGAGATACTCAAACTCAAGACTATGCTACGCGAGATGCGCATCCATCCCTCGCAGGCAGGGAGATCACCGGGACAAGAACCGCAAGCTGCCGTTTCAGCGGCAGGCACCCCTGGTCTGCCCCAGCAACCAACAGGGCAAACGCCAGCGCCACTGTTACTCAGAAATGTTGGAGACCTGAAAGCGTCCTTCAACGGGAAGGGAGAGAAACTCTCTTTTTTTTTGACTATGGCAAACAATTTCATGGTTGATCACGGCCATTTATTTCGGGATGATGCGGCCCGAATTCGATACATCAGCCAGAGGATGAAGGGACTGGCAGCAGACTGGGTAGCGAACCTATATGACTCCCGCGCCCCCGAAACTGAAAATCTGCAGCTCTTCATGAACCACCTGCGGGAACGCTTTGAAGACCCCCATTTATTGGAAAAAACCAAATATCAATTGAAACGAATTAAACAAGGCAGGAACGATGTGGGGACGTATTCCCGTGAATTTAGAAACCTGGCCACCAAAGTTCCCTGGAGTGATGAAATTCTAATTGAGTTATACAAAGAAGGACTAAATCCTGACATTCTACACGGGTGCTTAATGCAGGCCAATCCACAGACCCTGCTAGGTTGGGTCAGACTAGCTACTGAAATGGAAGGCATAACCCAGACTGTTCAGCTGAACCGACAAAGACAAGACATGCCAAAACGACAACCTCGTGGTCCCACCGTCCTCAATGCTGAGGAACGGAACAAACGTCTCCGTTTGGGCATGTGCTTCAACTGTGGCAAAACGGGTCACCTCGCCAACACCTGCCTCGGAAACCAAGCTCCGACTGGGACGAAGGGAGCACGAGCAGACACCAAGAATAAAGAATCCACACATCAGACAGCGGCCGCCAAACAACCACTTAGACGTACTTCTAAGGACCCTGCAGCAGCGACAGGAGACTCCGATCCTGACGATGAAACCACCTCTTCGTCCTCATCTGACATAGATGGAGATTCTAAACCCGACTGCGATGACTGGAAAGCGGCGGAACATCTGTAAGTACTCCTAAAATTCCCCATTTTTATGCCACGGTTACGGTTAGTGGCAGCGATGGGACTTTGCATGTACATAGGGCATTAATTGACTCTGGCTGCTCCAGAAGTTTGTTACACCCCAAATTGGCCAAACAATTGAAAACTCTTTATGAGCCCTTGGAACGCCCCATCAAATTAACGCAAATGGATGGGACCTCAATGACTGGGGGAGTAATTAGTAAAATCACTAAGCCCATCTCATTTCAAATGGACAAAAACAATTACAGCATGCGATTTTTAGTTCCCAAGGCGATGCAGTTCAAATTGGTCTTGGGAATCGATTGGCTTCGTGAATATAACCCCCAGATAAACTGGACTGCTGGCACTCTGTCCTCCTCACATGCGAACTTTTCTATTTCTCAAGAGGAATTGCAACAAATTCCTTCACACTACCGAGACTTACAAAAGGCTTTCCACGAAAGGGAGGCTGACAGATTGCCTCCTCACACGGACTTTGACTGTAAACTGGAATTAGTTGACGGGGCCACCCTGCCTAAACCAAAAATTTATCCCATGAGCCAAAAAGAACTCCTTGCTCTCAAGAAGTTCCTAAACAAAAACTTGGCTCGCGGCTTTATCAAGCCCTCTACAGCCCCCACGGCGAGTCCTGTCTTCTTCCGAAAGAGAAAAGATCCCAGCGCGGATCCGAGACTGATAGTTAACTACTCTGCTATTAACCAGGTTATTTCCTCCAATTGTTATCCTATACCTCTGATACGGACTGTTTTGGACCATCTTGTTCAAGGAAAATATTTCACCAAACTTGATCTTAAAGAGGCTTTCCATAGGATTAGAATGGACCCGGACTCTGAGTGGCTCACCACCTTCGCAACTCCCCTAGGTAACTTTAAATGGACGGTTCTCCCCTTTGGATTACAATCGGGACCGTCTGTGTTCCAGATGTTTTTGAACACCATTTTCTATGACTTGTTGTATCAGGGGGTTCTGATTTATCTGGATGACATTTTAATTTATGCAGATTCCATGGAATCTCATGTGTCCTTGGTACGTGAAGTGTTACGTAGGCTTATAGATAACCACCTCGTGGTTAATCTATCTAAATGCCAATTTGACACCCAAACTTTTGATTACTTGGGTTATAGGATTCAAGATTGTTCACTTAAAATGGACCCTTCGAAGATTAACTCCATTTTGCAATGGCCCGTTCCTAAAACTGTGAAACAACTGCAGCAATTTCTTGGCTTTGCGAACTTCTACCGGAACTTTATTGAGGATTTTGCTGCCATAGTGCTTCCACTCACCAACCTGTTACGGAAACCTAAAGGATCCACTGCGGGCAAGTCGCATAGACTTTGCTGGTCGCCTGAGTGTCAATTGGCGTTTGACCATTTGAAATCTAAATTTACGTCTGAGCCCTTACTCCTTTTTCCCGACAGTACGAAGCAATTCATTGTGCAAACGGATGCTTCGGACTTTGCCATGGCAGCCGTTCTTTTACAACATGACGCCACAGGAGCACTCAGGCCTTGTGCTTTCATTTCAAAGAAATTTTCCCCTCAACAAGCTAATTGGCCTATTTGGGAGAAGGAAGCCAAGGCTATCCATTTTGTGCTGTCCTCGTGGCGTCACTTGCTTGAAGGGGCCCGACTCCCCTTTGAAGTTTGGACTGATCATAGGAATTTGCAAGCCTTACAGTCGGTTAAGAAACTCTCCCCTAAGCAGGCGAGATGGGCTGAATTTTTCCAGAGATTCAGATTTAAAATTGTTTTCAAACCTGGCCGAACTAACCAACTGGCAGACCCTCTCTCTCGACTTCCCTGTTTTGCGGAACCCCCTGCTACGTCCTCCCCCTCTGATACCTTGTTTCCTGCCTCCTCCCTGGCTTCGCAAGTGACTACCCGTGCATTAGCAAAAACAAGGCTTTCTGCCTCCTCTCTCTGTGACTCCGCTCTTCGCGATGCTATCATTCATGCAGCGCATGCAGACTCCTGGCTCCCGGCAAACAAGGACAAAATAGACTGGGTTGACGCTCTCCCCTTTTATGGCTCCAAGGTCTACGTCCCCCCTGCTGCTCGCGAGCATGTACTTCATCGTTATCATGATTCCAAACCCGCTGGACATTTTGGGTTTTTGAAGACATTGCATGCGATTCGCCGCCTTTTTTGGTGGCCTGGATTAAACCCCTCCGTGCAAACTTACATTAAGCAGTGTGCCACTTGCAACGTTTCTAAGTCGCCCACATCTAAACCTCAAGGACTCTTGCAACCTCTGCCTGTGCCTGATAGTCCCTGGTCGGTCATCGCATGGGATTTTATTGTGTCTCTTCCCTCTTCACACGGCTTTCATGTTATTTGGGTTGTTACTGATCACTTTTCCAAGCAATGTCATTTTGTGCCTCTAAAAAAAATACCCCGTGCTGACCAGTTGGCTGACCTGTTCATTAAACATGTATGGAAACTTCACGGACTACCTTCAGTGATCATTTCGGACAGGGATCCAATTTTCACTTCCAAGTTTTGGACTTGTCTACTGAAAACCCTGGGAGTCACTCAGAAACTCAGCAGCGCTTATCACCCTCAAACAGATGGTCAATCTGAGCGTGTTAACAAATCTCTTGAACAATTTCTTAGATGTTTTGTTTCTGAGAACCAGAATGATTGGGCTTCGCTTCTTTCTTTTGCCATAAATTCTGCGGTTCATACTTCTACTGGGAAACCCCCCTTTGAAATAGTTTACGGCTTCCTTCCTTCTCCTTTCCCCCCTTTCCCTTCCTTCCTCCGCTCCTCCTCCTGTTTCTGCTTGGGTCTCTAAATTTTCTGGCATTTGGCAGTCTGTCTCGAATGCTATAGCTTCCGCTAAAGCTTCCCACAAACGTTTTGCTGACCGTAAACGGCAGCCTAATCCCCTTTATCAGCCCGGGGATTTGGTTTTTCTTTCTTCTAAGAACATTTCCTCTCTTTCTCCGTCTAAAAAACTTTCCCCTCGCTTTCTCGGACCTTTTCCTGTGAAAAGGGCTATTAATGATGTCTCTTTTGAACTGGATCTCCCTTCTTCCCTCAAGGCTATTCATCCTGTTTTTCATTCCAGTTTGCTGAAGAGGGCACCTTCGCTGACTTCTTCGCCGGCTGATGTTCCTCAGCGCCCCGATTGACTTTGCTACTGCATTCATATTCCTATTTAGTTTTCTTGTCTTTCTACTGTTCTGTGATATTTTCTATATTTTGTGTGTATGTGTGTATATCAATTTTTTTAAAAAAAGTGGGGCAGGATGTCGAGGGTCCTCCATGTTTTATTGGTTTAGGATAGTAGTAGACTGAGGGAATAGCGACAGTAGGCTATTAGCTATTCCCAGGCGCCAACCATTCCTTCCGGCTGGAATTTCAAAGGAACCGTTTGGCATGATGACGTTCATCATTTTACAACTATCTTAGGAGAAACTGTTTGTTAAAGTGTAAGGTGGGGGAAAATGTTTCATTCTTGAGCTTTAACGTCTGAAGACAGCATCCCTTACTATGTTTCAATAAATCTTCTATTAAGTTTGTTGATCCGTGTAAGAGTGAATCTGTTCCTGACACTCATAAAGTGATTGATAATATTTATGAAATGCTAATTTAATCATAACTTGTTGTGTATATAATTCCTCTCCCTCTTTAATTTTCAATATTATTCTTTTTTCTCTTTCTTTTTTTAATTTATATGCTAACCATTTTCTGGCTTTATTTGAGTGTTCATAATATCTTTGCTTTATAAATTTTAATGTCCTTTCTAATTCTATTGTATTCTGTATAGCAATTTGTTTCTGCAACTCTTTTATTTCAATTTCTTATTTAATTTAATTCATGCATTTACTTCTCTTAATTCTTTACTTGTTACTTCCAACCTAACCTGAGTTGCCAATAAACTTCCTTATTACTGATTAATATCCACTTTCCTTCTATCTGCTTCATGTATTGCAACTCCAGTTTGCAAATTTACGACCCAATCATTTAATTTTCTTTTTGCTGCTTCTGTCACAGCTGTCTCCCTGTTTCTTATGCTTTCTGCTGATCTTCTTATTTCTGACACTGGTTAGAATTTCACAGAGGAATATTGCCCAGTTTCTTTATATTTTCTATGATAAATCTTAATTTTTAGGTGCTTTGTGCATTGATAAGCCCAAGTTAATCACGTTTGTTTCACTGATAGTATTTAAAAAGATGGTGGCAGCACTTCTGCAGATCTGCTGGCCTGCTCCTGGTTCCATACAGTTGGTCAGTTGGTCACTCTGGATCCCCCAGATTAGGAGGGCTAGTTAACACAACAGAGGACAGGATCAGAATTCAAAATGACCTTAACGAATTAGAGAACAGGGCCAAAATTAACAAAATGAATTTCAACAGGGAAAAAAGGTAAGGTGCTAATCTTGGCCAGAGTAAACAGACAGATAAAAGATGGGTGACACCTGGCTTCATGATAATATATGGGAAGAGTCCAAGACTAGGAGTCTTGGTAGGCCACAAGCTGAAGAAGAGACAAGAATGTGATGCAGCAGCTCAAGAAGGCCAAGGTGATTCTCGGTTGCATCAGTAGAAGAATAGCGTCTGGGTCAAGGGAAGCGGTGGTCCCACTCTGTCCCTTCTGTGCCATCAGTATCTCCAGTGTGGTTTGTTTTGGAAACTTTAGGCAGGGACTGTACTGGAGGGGTAAAAAGGAGCAGGAAAGATTCTTTCTGACCTGGGAGAGATTGAAAAGATTCACATGAAACAAGGAAGTCTTCTTCTCCCAAGCCTGGTCACATGGAGGATTCTGTCCGTATTGGGGCCGCTCAGGTTCCGGGCGGACAGCCGTTTCATGATTTACTCTAGTGCTCTCCAAAGAGACTTGCATTCCTCTGAGGTGAGATGTTAGTAAGGAGGGAATATAGAAAGGAAATGGTCTGTGCAACATGGGCTACCTACTCTGCTAGCTATATTTCAACATTTCTTCTTTTACAAATGTTAGATTAGAGTGTAAACTCTTTGCAGTGCAAAATTTCACAAGCAGGCCTCCCTATATATTTTGAGTTGGGGTTTCACTTAATTGGGGATGGGTTAAAAGAATTCTTACCAGCCAGTGAGCTCTTTCCAGTTGGGCCAGTCATCTTCTCCTGACCTTTCTATGGCACTGGGTTCTTGGTCTTGATGCTTCTTCGATTAGCTCATCATGCTATTTTCCTCTTTTTCCTGAAACAGGTAGCCTTTGGCAGCTTCAACCTAGGCTTTCCCCAAGTATGACATGAAAAAATCTTCTAAAGTTCAAGGAGTTCCTATTTTGAAAGTCTGAGATAATGTTGGAATTAGCAAAGAAAAAGAATGAAATTCTGTTCAGTCAGTTCATATCCAGAACCCATACAGAGAGCCTATAAATGCATGGAATGTGGAAAGAGCTAGTGGATGGAGACTGCGTTGCCATCAAAGGACCCACACAGGGGAGAAGCCCTATCAATGCATGGAATGTGGAAGAGCTTAGTTGGAGTGGAGTCGCCCATCAAAGGACACACACAGGGGAGAAGCCATAGAATGCATGGAATGTGGAAAGAGCTTCAGTGTGAGTGGACTTGCGTTATCAAAGTACCCACACAGGAGAGACATATAAGTGCATGGAATGTAGAAAGAGCTTCAGTCGGAGATCTTGCGTTCATCAAAGGACCCACACAGGAGAGAAGCCCATCAATGCATGGAATGTGGAAAGAGCTTCAGTGGATGATGGCTGCGTCCCATCAAGGACACACACAGGGGAGAAGCCATATAAATGCCTAATGGGAAAGAGTTTTCAGTGGGAATCTCATTCCCATCAAAGGACACACACAGGGGAGGCTATATCATGGAATTGGAAAGAGCTTCAGTCGGAGTGGACATCTGTGTTCCCACGAAAGGACCCACACAGGGAAGAAGCCCTATAAATGCATGGAATGGGGAAAAAGCTTCAGCTATAGTGGAAAATGCAGGAAACATCAAAGGATTCACACAGAGGAGAAGCCGTATAAATGCATGGAATGTAGAAAGAGCTTCAGTCGGAGTGGAGAACTGCGTTGCCATCAAAGGACCCACACAGGGGAGAAGCCCTATCAATGCATGGAATGTGGAAAGAGCTTCAGTCGGAGTGATAGCCTGCGTTCCCATCAAAGGACACACACAGGGGAGAAGCCCTATCAATGCATGGAATGTGGAAAGAGCTTCAGTTGGAGTGGTAGTCTCGTTCCCATCAAAGGACACACACAGGGGAGAAGCCATATGAATGCATGGAATGTGGAAAGAGCTTCAGTGTGAGTGGACATCTGCGTTCTCATCAAAGTACCCACACAGGAGAGAAGCCATATAAGTGCATGGAATGTAGAAAGAGCTTCAGTCGGAGTGGATCTCTGCGTTCCCATCAAAGGACCCACACAGGAGAGAAGCCCTATCAATGCATGGAATGTGGAAAGAGCTTCAGTCGGAGTGATAGCCTGCGTTCCCATCAAAGGACACACACAGGGGAGAAGCCATATAAATGCCTGCAATGTGGAAAGAGTTTCAATCAGAGTGGGAATCTGCATTCCCATCAAAGGACACACACAGGGGAGAAGCCCTATAAATGCATGGAATGTGGAAAGAGCTTCAGTCGGAGTGGACATCTGTGTTCCCACGAAAGGACCCACACAGGGAAGAAGCCCTATAAATGCATGGAATGGGGAAAAAGCTTCAGCTATAGTGGAAAATGCAGGAAACATCAAAGGATTCACACAGAGGAGAAGCCGTATAAATGCATGGAATGTAGAAAGAGCTTCAGTCGGAGTGGAGAACTGCGTTGCCATCAAAGGACCCACACAGGGGAGAAGCCCTATCAATGCATGGAATGTGGAAAGAGTTTCAGTCAGAGTGGATCTCTGCGTTCCCATCAAAGGACACACACAGGGGAGAAGCCCTATCAATGCATGGAATGTGGAAAGAGCTTCAGTCAGAGTGGGAATCTGCATTCCCATCAAAGGACACACACAGGGGAGAAGCCGTATGAATGCATGCAATGTGGAAAGAGCTTCAGTCAGAGTGGACATCTGCGTTCCCATGAAAGGACCCACACAGGGGAGAAGCCCTATAAATGCATGGAATGGGGAAAAAGCTTCAGCTATAGTGGAAAATGCAGGAAACATCAAAGGACTCACACAGAGGAGAAATCCTATAAATGCATGGAATGTGAAAAGAGCTTCAGTAAGAATGCACAGCTACATAGACATCAGAGGACCCACACAGGAGAGAAGCCCTATAAATGCATGGAATGTGGAAAGAGATTCAGTGAGCATGGAAGTCTGCGTTCCCATCAAAGAACACACACCGGGGAGAAGCCCTATAAATGCATGGAATGTGGAAAGAGCTTCATTCAGAGTGGAAGTCTGCATTCCCATCAAAGGACCCACACAGGGGAGAAGCCCTATAAATGCATGGAATGTGGAAAGAGATTCAGTGAGCATGGAAGTCTGCGTTCCCATCAAAGGACCCACACAGGGGAGAAGCCATATCAATGCATGGAATGTGGAAAGAGCTTCACTACGAGTGGAAGTCTGCGTTCCCATCAAAGGACCCACACAGGGGACAAGCCATATAAATGCATGGAATGTGAAAAGAGCTTCAGTGAGAATGGACATCTGCGTTCCCATCAAAGGACCCACACAGGGGACAAGCCATATAAGTGCATGGAATGTGGAAAGAGCTTCAGTCAGATTGGGCCTCTGCGTTCCCATCAAAGTACCCACACAGGAGATAAGCCCTATCAATGCATGGAGTGTGGAAAGAGCTTCAATTGGAGTGGAAATCTGTGTTCCCATGAAAGGACTCACACAGGGGAAAAGCCCTATAAATGCATGGAATGTGGAAAGAGCTACAGTCGGAGTGGAAATCTGCGTTGCCATCAAAGGACCCACACAGGGGAGAAGCCCTATAAATGCATGGAATGTGGAAAGAGCTTCAGTCAGAGTGGAGATCTCCGTTCCCATCAAAGGACCCACACAGGGGAGAAGCCCTATAAATGCATGGAATGTGGCAAGAGCTTCAGTCAGAGTGGAAGTCTGCATCTCCATCGAAGGATCCATACAGGGGAGAAGCCCTATAAATGCATGGAATGTAGAAAGTGCTTCAGTCGGAGTGGAATTCTGCGTTCTCATCAAAGGACCCACATGGTAGAAGCTATTTAAATGACATGTGGAAAGACTTTTTCTCCTGTCAAAATTTAAATTCATATCAAAGAACACACGCAGGGGAGAAACCATAAGTGTATAGAATACGAAATATGCTTATGTCATAACAGAATATTAGCTAAATAATATAGTGACTCACTGATAGTAACATATGCAATGTTCTGTGTTTGAAATTTCGAAGCATAATTTCCACAGGCATTAGAGAGCTGAGCTAAAATTAACCAAATGAATTTCAACAGGGAGCAGTTTAAGGTGCTACAGTTGAGCAGAAAATGTGAAATGCACAAAAATTCACTTGGCTTGACCGTTGTGTGTATAAAGAGATCTAGAGGTCTTGGTAGCCCACAAGTTGAATGTAAGGCAGCAGTGTGATGCAGCAGCTAAAAAAGCCAATGCAATTCTGATCTGCATCAATAAGGGTAGAGTGTCTAGCGTGAGGGGAGTCATAGTACCACTCTACTGCTTTGGCCAGACCATGTCTGTTTCTGGGCACCGCAGTTCAGGAAGGATATCGACAAGCTGGAGGAGGGCAACCAAATGGTCAAAGGCCTGGAAACTATGCCCTTTGAAGAGCTGCTCAGGGAACTGGGTGTGCCAAGCCTGGAGAAGGTTAAAAGACAGCATGATAACTGTGTTTAAGTCTTTGAAGGGGTGTTTTGTGGCAGATGGAGAAAGTTTGTTTTCTGCCGCTTCAGAGATTAGGACGTGATCGAGCATTGGCTTCAAACGTTGGTAAAAGAGATCCCATTTAAACCTTCAGAAGACCTTTCTGATGGTAAGAGCAGTCTGACAGTGGAACACGCTGCCTCCGAATGTGGTGGCGTCTCCTTCTTCTGAAGTTCTTAAGGAAAGGCTGAATGGCCATCTGCCAAAGGAAATGCTTTGGTGCTTTTATATTATATTGATATTGTATAATGCTTTTATATTCCTGCCTGGCAGGATGTTACACCCTATGACCCTTGTGGTCTCTTCTAATGCTGTGATCCTGTAATATCTTTGTATGTGGAAGACATGCATTGTTTGGAAGACAACAAGTTGTTACTCTTTTAGAAGTTAAAATTGGATTTTAAAGTTTTGTTGTAACACTCTTTTAATTTTTTAACTTGTTGAACAATATTGTAAATATGTTTAGTTATCCCATGTGTACGAATATTAAATAGACAGTTTTCCTTCCGAAGACTGTCAGCCAGGACTCCAGGGCTCGTCTTAAGGAAAACGGCAGTGATCTCTATTTAAATATTACAGATGCTGTTCAAGAGGACCATAGACCATAGGAGTTCTGAGATTGATCTTAACGCCTTGTTCTCTAAATGTTGTACTTATAATGAGGCGTTAACTGTATTGTCTTTTTAAGTGTATTTTTTCATAATTTAAGAAGCACACAAAGAAAATAATTGTTATGAATTATTTGTTTTTTTTTTTGTGGTTGCATGGGGGGGAAATGCTAATGCAGCCATTAGTAGGAGACCCACTGTCTCATTTGAATGAACTCTGCGTAAATACTATGGAATAGTTGGTTACAGTGTCACAGAATGGGTGGAAAATGTTAAGTTTGTCTTAGATATTGAGGCATTTTGATTCTGACCCTCCTGTGTATTAGAGGCCATCGAGGAAGGGGCCGGTGGGAGGAGGGAGTGAACTGAATGTTGAGAGGGAGGCGATGGGTGGAACGCGGGACGGGATTCAAAGGAGCCTCATGGTTGGCGGTGGGCATAGAGGGGTTAGAGTGGAGTGTGGGGTGAGTGAGTGGGTGTGGATGAGGGTTAAGACGGTCAAGATTTAGGGATTCATGACTGGGGTTCAAGAGTCTGAATTAGGTAAGAGAAGTGTGTGAGTGAGAGTGAAATATTAGTTTTAAATATGTTATTAATCTCTTTTGTCATGTTCAGTTTCTGCTAATAAAGTGTTGCTTTTGTGTATTGTGAATGCTGTATGTCTAAAGACTGGGTTCAGACATGAGGTCTGGGGTTGCAGCAGAGGATCGGGAGGGTTGGTGTCCGGTGGGGATAGAAGTTGCATGACATCCACCCAGACAGGAACCTTGAGGGCACGTACCAGGCTCCCACATTTTTGGCCACAGCCATGGGAAAGGAGGTGGTGCTTGCATGGGTGGCAGAGGTGGGGGTTACAGAAGCCCCCCTCACTCTTGGTGGTAGCAGTGAGTTGGAGGAAGTCTTCACATATGGTGTCAGCAGAGATTGAGGCAAAACCTTAAATCTGGTGGAGAAAGTGGTGGAATGAGGGGAGGAAGCCTCACCGGGTTCTCTGAGGAGTGCAGCTCTGTTCCTTCAGACCTTGGAGGAACTGGGGCAGGAGGTGATTCTCTTCCTTCTTCCCCACACAGATATAGGCCTTCAAATATAGGTATGGAAATACAGGTTTTCAAATATAGGTCAGCCACTGTAGGTCATCATATATAGGTATTTGAATATAGGTTTAAATGATACGTAATATTAAAATAAGAAAAATATATACTGCTAAAATACAGTAAATGTATATTAAAATATTAGACTACCATAGCACAGTTGAACGAAAAATAGGTTTAAAAAGTCACCACCACCTACTGAAAGTGGTCGTTAAAGTTTCTGAAAGCCCCACCTACCCCGTAATCACTCTTTTTTGGGGAGCTGAAGGGGAGAAGCTGCCACATGGCTCAGTCCAGGAGAAAGACCCCCATCACTCTCCAAGGACCCCCTCCGGGCGTGGACCCTTCCCTGGGCAGGGGGGCTCTGCCTCCACCTCCTTATCTCCCCCGCCCCGCTTTCCTCTTCTGTTCTCAGTTTACTTCAGCTGCTGCCCCCTGAGTTCACAGGGCCAACTGCCACTTGTGGGGGGGGGTCTTTCCAAGTATCACGTCTCCGCCCTTGGATCTGATCTGTTTTGAGGAAAATCTTCTAACCACTGTGAGCACCGCCCTAGACCCAGAATATAATATTTCATGCTTAGTTTCTTTTTAGAACGATTTCATGTAGGCAGCATATGATGATCTGTTCATGCTGCTAACATTCACTGAGGCTTGGGAGCCCTCTTGAAAATGGCGCTGTAGTCTCTCCTCCGCCTCCGCCTCTTTCGGTTTTTGTCTGCTTTTAGAACGCCTTGGCTTGCTTGGACTCATTGGCTGCATGAGTTGTTTCCAAGGCCAAAGCAACCCTTTGCTAGCAGACCCTGTCACCTCCCCAGGAGGCTCTGAGAGGGGGAGTTTTCATGAACCACCACTTTTTTTTCAGGTTTCCTCACTTGTCCACCACATTAAAGCTTGAGGAAATTGCTTTGGGGGACATATCTGGTGGGGGTTCTGAGAAGTTCAGAAAAGTAACGTTTCACGTTCACTGACAGCCGTGGCAGCGGCAACAGTCAGACATTTTTTCCTCCCAATTGGCTGGCAGAGTATATGGATTAAGCACAACCTGCCCGTTGCGGCTTCTCTTCTGAACCCACCACCGGGTCAGAAATCCTTCCTTTGACCTTGGCAGAGACCCTGCATGGGGTGGCGGTTTGAGTTCTGGACTCGGACTCTGGAGGACGGAGATCTGACTCCCCCTCTCCGCCACGGAAGCCCAGGGGCTCACCTTGGGAACGTCACACCCTCTCAGCCTCAGAGGAAGGCAACGGCAACCTCTAGAGCTCGTGTGGTTTAGTGATATGGGGTGGATATGGGTTCCCTGTTCAGCCATGGAAACCCAGTGGGTGGCCTTGGGCAAGTCCCACTCTCTCAGCCTCAAAGGAAGTCCGTGGCAAACCGTTATTTTTATTTTATTATTTCTGAAGTGTCTTTTAATGCTGTTTTAAGCTTGTGTTTTTCCAAAATAGAAATATAATAGAGATTTTTATATTATGGTATATAATAGGGGGTGTGTGTGTGTGTGTGTATAAAATAGTATACAGTTATACTATATAATAGAAATTTAGTGTATTTGTCTTTTATTTCTGTATCAAGATTTTTTTTAAAATTGTATTGTGCTTTTAAAATATTGTCTACCGCCTTGGATCCTGTTTTGGAAGAAAGATAGAATAATAAATAAAGAAGGAAGGAAGGCAGGCTTGAAGGAAGACAAGCAGACCCAAGTGCGCCAGGAGCTAATCCGGGTGGGAGGAGAACCTGAAGAAGAGCCAGGCATGTCAACACGTCTTATTGGAGAAGTTTTTGCCCGTCATTAAAAAGGATGGGAATGACATTGACTCAACCGTGAAAAAAAATCACATATCCTGTGTCTTTGGCACTACATGTCCTATTCTCTGACATTCCACAGATGAAAGCACATGGGGCTGGGCAACATCAGAATGTGGTCAAAATGGCAAAAGGTATTAATGAGGAGGAGGGACACACAAACTAAGAGAGGCTGCAACCATTTGCTTTTTCCTGAGTCTACAGGTTGACATGGAGCTGGCAAGAAACTCAGGTGTGTTGGATGATAGCAGGTTTCAGACTTTGACACACAACTTCAGGAGCACATGGTCATGATTGGAGAAAGTCATAAAGGTCACATCACCCCCACCTCCACCAGAGACAGAGTTTTCCCCCAGGCCTCCCTGATGTTTGCCTCTCTTTCCTCCTGAGAAGCTGGACAGCCCCTGTCTTCTGATCTTCACCCGGACTGTTCTCATCATGCCTCCTCCTTTCCCACCTCCAGCCACTATTGCCGGATCCCCTCTTTTGGAGCCCGGTTGCCTTTGGAACCCATAAAACTAAAAGCACATTGCCAACAGCCATGGCTGCAAACAACCATTAGCAACGGATCTATGATAGTGCTCAGTGGGGGAGCTTGGAGCACATGGGGGAGGGGGTGCGAGGGGGTGGGGCTAAGGCATGAGGGGTGTGGCCACTGTGTCGGGGGGCGTGGTTGTGAGTGGGGGTGTGGCCAGGGCATGTGGGGGAGTGGCTATGGGCTGGGACACCCCAAAAACATTACTCCCCCTCTGCCCCCCGTCCCGATGCCACTGATCCCCTTCCTCTCTTGCCTCTGCTGAAAACATCCCATTTCCCTGCTCTTAGGACAGGAGCCGGGCCTCCTGAGACAGGGAAGGGCAAGATTTTGCTGCCCCTCTTCCCCCCATGGAGTTAATTGTATGCAAACCACTTTTGCATTTTGTGTTTAAATCTCTTTTATTCACAAAATAAAAATAAAAAATAATAAAAGGATTAACCATGACCAGTATTTCAACTTTACAAACTATACAATATGTGTTCTTACATGGGTTTCAATGGTCACAAAAAAGAAAAGATTCCATTAAACAAAGCCGGATGACGATCAAGTAAGACATCAAAGCCAAAATTGGCTTACCCAATTACCCCATTTTGTTATGTCTCGATATAGACATTATTTCGCTATAATCAAATTTTAACTATCTTAAGTGAAGAAAATATCATAAAGTAAAATATAAATGTATATACAGAAAAATGAATAATGAACAGTGACAAAGGTGTATGTCTAGCTTGACCTAGACAAATAAATACCGTAAATGAGCCTCCTGCACTGGGCTGCTCCTTGCTCTGCAGTGGGTCTTCCGCCCTCATTGCAGGAGGACGAAAGATTCAGTGTGGATTGGGTACACTTTCACCCTGGTCCGGGTGCACATCTCTCCATCTCCCTCCCTCCATCCGAGGGGTCCAGGCGAAAACACTCTGCTTGCAGAATACAACTGATGCTTGGGAACGTCACATTAAACAATCTGCTGGCCATTTTCTCCAGGAAAGGATTTTAAAAACACAGGCAGCTCTTTTCACAACATTTACAATTTTTAGGTACCCAATCATACCACCTCAATAACAAGGTTGTCTTCATAGGACGCAGTGGATCAAAGGATTTTAAAAACATAGTTTTTCTTGCAAGAATTTGCGTATTTTGTTTAATCAAACCACCACAATACCAAGATGATCTTAACATGACACAATGCAAGAATAAACACTGCACAACTTGACACTGAAATGCAGTGTTGCCCTTGTCTCTTGTGGGGCGCTTATCCTTCACCAACATTTCCAAAAGTACAGGAAGGCATTGCCTGATATTATACTTCTGGTGACCAGGCTATGCAGCAGAGGCTATGCAGCATTAAATGACAATTCATGTGAGGGTTAAAGCTGGAGGTTGTAGCATTAGGATCAAACATCTGGATTGCTTCTCTCTTCTTGGTCCTTAGAGGCTGTGGCTCGTGCCATGTGATAGTCCACCAAAGGTCACCCCCAGGAAGCCCCGAGCGGTGCTTTGCCCCTCCTCCCCTTGCACCCCAGTGGCCAAAGCTCCCTTCCGGCTGAGTTCCGGGGGCTACCGGGCTGGGGCCCAGAGAACTCCCTCCCTCTTGACCCCTCCAGTTCCTCTGAGGAGTGTTCTGTCAGGGTTGGCAGGATTTGGCTCCTCTGAGCATGAGCAGAGTGCAATCTGCAAAGCAAGGCTTCGCTGTAGCAGAGGGTCCCAGTGAAGCAGAAAGAATTCCAGAGGCACATTACATAAGACTTAGAGGCTGCGTTTATTGCCGCACTCTAAGATAAGGCTTAGCAAAAACATGCAAGAATTACAGCAATTAGAGAAGCAGGAATAACAGAAGAGAAGGCAGAAAAAGCAGGCAGCATCTCCCCTTAGAATTGGTGTATTGCCAGTGGCATGGCAGGTCCAGCTGGGGAGTCTAACTGGCAGCTGGTCAAGGCAAACACCAGCCTTTTTATGCTTCCTTGTCACCCTGAAACAAGTGGGGTGACCCAATCATTGCTCTGGTATGTGGCCTTCTCTAATACACAAGACATAGCCAATGCAACCCTGCTGGCCTTGCACCTGGCTGTCAGGCCACATCTCCCCTTCCCTCTGCTGTCCGCTCAGAAGAACCCTTGCCTGCCCGGCAACAACCTTGACATGTTCCTCGTGCCACACACACACCCTCATGTGTCTCATCCCCTTCCTGGATGCTGGGTCCCATCTGCCCTGGAGGGAGACCTGCTGGCAAGGAAGGGGATGTGTGAAGCAGGAAAAGAGGTAGGTGACGGGAGGGCAAGGTGATGCCATCAGGGCCAAGGGGAGGATGGAGGCTGCCGTGAAGACAGAGGTCTCCGGATGGCAAGCCAGCAACCCTGCCGTCAGGGATGGGAGCTTCCTGCCTGCCTCCCCTACGCTGCTCTGCACAGAGGGTCAGGAAGAACAGGTTACTTCGCTGACACTGTGGTTTTTCGAGCGATCCTCTGTGAACTCACACAAATGGGGTCACCTGCACAGCGCACTGTTCGGAACCTTCTGGATCCTGCTGGAAAGCCTTTTGATAAGATCCCTTACCCTGTCTGCTGAGGGCTGTATAGCTACATTCCTGCCAAAGCCCTCCGTTCCATGGTCACCTAAAGGCAGCAGCCAAATGACTGAGAGCAATGGCAGGACACAAAGATGGGAGGACGGGCGGGTTGTAGGAGTTCACAGATGACCACTCCAGGAACAACAGTTACAGGTAAGTAACTTATTCTTCCTCTTCTTTGTGGTCTCTGTGACTCACACAAACGGGAGACTAGTGAGATACTAACCATGGAGGTGGGAGTGTCGTGCCCTCCCAGACACAGCATCATCTCTCACCCTCTTGTCCAGTCTGTGGTGAAAGATGAAGGTGGAAGGCTGTGGCCATGTAGCAGCTCTGCAGATCTCATGCAGGGGCACCCCTTGGAGGAATGCTGTGGAAGTAGCCAAAGCCCTGGTGGAGTGGCTTCTCAGTTGAGGAGGGGGCTGCTCGCCAACTGGTTCATAAGCAAGATGAATGCTGGATGCCGTCCATTTGGACAGCCTCTGGGATGACACCAGTTGTCCCTTCTTGGCAGTTGAATAGCAGAGGAAGAGTCTCTGGAAGTTCCTGAAGAGAGCCATGAGCTGGACATGAAAATGTTTCTAGAGCACATCTGACATCAAGGCAATGAAGACTGTGCTCTAAGTCCAAAGCTGGGTTCTACATGAAGGCAGGAAATATAATATCTTGATGGAAGTGAAAAGATGAAACAACCTGAGGGAGAAAACAGATGTCTGGATGAAGGACCACCTTTTCTTTATGGAAGCAAAGATCGGGCTGGTCCACACTTAGTGCACAATGCTCCCGTGCCCTTCTAGCCAAAGCGATGGCTACCAAGAAGGCTGATTTCCATGATAGAAGATGGATGTCACAGGTAGTCATGGGCTCAAAAGGCCTCTTGGAGAGCTAAGACAGGGCAAGCTGCAAGCTCCATGCTGGTATCAGAGGTGCAACAGGAGGATTCTTATAACCCTCCAAGAACTTCTTGACAAGTGGGTTCAAAAAGCAGGAAGGCTTCCCTTGTCTTTGCATGTGCCAAGATACCACTGAGAGGTAGCATTTCAGGGAGGAGAGAGAACAGGATTTCTCCGACGGCAACCTGAGGAAATCCAGAATATCTATGGTAGCAAAGGCCTCCAGGCCCAATGAAATGAAAGTCTCCCTCTCCTCTGGCCAAAATCAGAGGAGCAATTCCCACCATGAGAAGGACCATCTGATACCAACAGCCTTCCTTTTCCACCCAAGGCATGAAGATTTTCCAAAATGATACTGAAATCTTTAAAAAGCGGATGGAAAGAAAACTTCACCCTCATTTGCCACATTCAATAGCGACAGTTCTTCTCAGCGTGGAGAAGCCCATCTTGGACATGCCTGCTTTATAGTGCTTGATACGAAGGTCCTCTCCGAAGGAAAGAGGTGGCAACCCCAATTTAGATTGGCAAACACAGCTGAGGGCAAAGAGATTCTAAGCCACATTTCTAAAAAAAGGGCAAAGCACTCAAAGCCCTGGATTTGGAGAGAGCGAGAGCGCTGACCTTTTCTGTTGATCCCCCAGTCCGTTTCTTCATCATCTCCTATCTTTTCTATCCCAGGTGTAAAGGAATTTGGAAAGCCTGCTTCGTTCTTTCATCCCAATCCCTTCCTAGCCCTCCTTCCTCACCGGTTGGTCTTAGACATACTCTGGTGGATATCTCTTCTTCCTCCAAAACATCAATGTGTGCCAAAACGCAGCCCCCTGGCCGGGTTGGTGGTGGAGGTCAAAGGCCTTCAAGAGGATGTCTTGCGTTTGTTTGGCAACTTGCCTGACATCAGGGTCTCCGTCAAAGAAAAGGCAACTTAGCTCTGGAAGGGAGGGAGGGAGGGAGGAGGGGAAGTAGGTGGAGGGGAAGTAGGTGGTGGGATTGGTACACAGACCCCGATGGGAATCTTTTTCCCAAACTCCAACCTCTACCCCCACGGACCCTTCCCCCCTGCTTTCTTGAACTCACAAATCCTTACCAGCCCCACAGACCAGCATTCGGTCTTCAGAGAAGAATCCGCCGGCCTTGTGCACCACATGACCTGGAGAGAGGATGCCAAAGAGAAACGGGAATAGCGCGATGCACTCTCCACCCTCTGCCTCTCAGGCTGCAGCAGAGAGAGTCGTGGCGCTCCGTGGACCTCCCGTGCCCCAGGAAGGAAAAGGGAAACCAGAGGACTCCAGATGGTGCTTTTCTGTGGTGGGGGGACCAAAGAGCATGGCTTCCCCAAAGAGGAGGCTCATGGTTCAGTGGCAGGTGCCGCAAGGGCCCAGAGAGACCGTCCTCTGGGGAAGGGCCTCCTCCTTTCCTGCACAATGCCCTCTGAGAAATTTCTCCTCCCGAATGAGCCTGAAAGGGGCCAAGACCTCCCAGTTCCCTTACTGAACAACATGGCTGCTGTCTTCCTCACCCAAGGATGAGAGCTCTTGAAATAGTACTGGCAGTTAAGCGCTATGCCAGCCACTACCTCCCTTGAGTTGTAGTTCTGGATCTGGGGTGAAAGACCAAAGTCAAAATCGGGGTTCCCTCAGCCTGGCCTAATGCCCCGTTCCCTCTTAGCTTGGGCCCTTCCAGACCGCCCTGTGGGCACTTACCAGGCACTTGGCAACCTTGTGAAGCACCTCCTGCAGGGAAAAAGTGTCCTCTGCAAGAAGGCTTCTCTCAAGGCGCCACTGCTGGGAATCGGCCAGCTCCCAGAGGATCGCCTTCGCTGCCTTCAAAGAAAAGGAGGAAGACACAGAGGGAAACTGAGTCAGACCTGCTTGGAGGGCAAAAGGTCACCCTTTCCGCTGCCCTTCCTCCAGACCCCCACAGCAGCCCAAACCTCCAAAGCCTTGGTCTCCTTACCTGAGCCACCCCCACATCCTCATCCTCCACCAGCATCAGCGCTGAGAAGAGGTCCTAGAGGGTACGGGACTCCATCTGAGGATGTTCCAGGTGCTGGATAAGGTGCCCATAACAGGTGAGGGCTGACCTCCGGACCTTGGGGACCTCCTAGAAAGGGAGAGGGAGACAGGAGCCCATCTTTTCGTAGGCAGGAACAACTGGCCACCCAGCCCCTTGTATGAACCTTCCTTTCACGGGTTGAGGAGAGGGGAAGCGAAGACACTCCCCACCACCATGACCAGAGAATGGCAGAGAGGAGCAAGACTCACGTGAAGGAAGAGGCCCCGGTACATTGTGCGGATCTCATTCTGGGATACCTGAACCATCCTCTCCAGCAGGTCTCTCAGGATCCTCAAGATTTCACTGCAGGTAGGAGGGAGTTCAACAAACAAGGAGGGACATTCAAAGCCTGAGCTGACGTGATAGAGATGCTTGCTTGCTTGCTGGGGGGGCATGGACTCTCACATCCAGCCTCTCAAGAGGGCCAGAAACTCCCCTGATCATTTCTCCATCCACCCCTCTCCTAATCACCTGGCTTACTTGGAAGACAAGGAGTTGTCTCCTTTCCTCCTCCTCCATCTTGGTGGCCTCAAAGAACAGCTTCACCAGGGTGGGGAGGAGCTCTGGGACCCACAGCTGCTCCAGTGTCTGGATGTCACAGATGTAGGGGATGATCCAATGGATGGCTCGGGTGACCTTCACCTGTGGAGAGAAGGAAGTTTGGGCCTCAACAAGTGTGGATGCTCAGGAGGGAAGGAGGGTTGCTGTCTCCTTCCCCTGTCCCCCAAAACAAGGTGCAGGTGAGGAAAACTGGGTCGCCCTCAGAACTCTCTGGAAATCTCCTTCTCCGTCACAGGAGCATCTGATGGGACTTCCTTCTACCTGGAAGACACCAGAGAACCAGGCGAGAGGAATGGGTGGGCCAGTGCAGCTGGGACTTCTTCTGGGCAGTGAGGTCCTTACCGTAGCTGCATCCAAAGGGTGAGGGCCTCCCTTCACCTGGGCCAGGAGCAGGTCCAGCGCTGCATCCACATTGCAGTCTGGTGAGTTGAAGACTGCACGTATCAGCTCAGCACATTGCCTGGGAAGAGGAACAGGGAGTGAGAGGGGAGGTACAGGACTGGACACTCCTTGGGGCAGAACAAGAGGCAGTCTTCCTACGTCTCTGTGGACTCAAGAAAGTGCTCGATGGCCAATCTCAAGTGTTTCTCGGCCACGTAGTCCACTGCCTGTGTAGCCTCTACGAAGGAGGGACTGGAGGGCAGCTGGCAGAGTCGGTGGAGAAGCTCCTCGAACTGCCGGGAAAGAAAGAGAGGAAATCAGGGCACCTGCAGGGAGCCCTGCAAAGGCTTCTGGGGCTGAGAGGGAGTGGGAAGCAGAGTGGGGGGGATGCTCACTGAAAAACAGGCCCCTTGTCTGAATCCAATTGGTCCCAGTCCAGAGGGCCCACTTCTCTGAGACAAGCCTGCCATTCAGCAGAAAAAGGCACATTTCATCTACCCCGATGGGGGGGGACTGGCGTGATGCCTTCCTGGTGGTGGTCCCAGGTTTTACCAAGGGGAACTCTGTCTCTTACCTTCTCCTGATCACAAGAGGGCCACTGGGAAGGATGGAGGGCAGCTTCCTCCTCCTCTTTCTCCAAGTCCAGGGGGCTGGGCAGAGAGACACGGGGGGTTGAGAGAGGACTGGAAATGGCAGCCTTCCCATGCCACAGAATGGCAGGGACTGGGGGTGGGTGGGCAGTTCCAGGTGTCTCTGGCTCTGCTAGATCAAGGCAGGTAGAGGAAAGCACTTGGGGGTAGCAATGTTATTCCCCAAGTGGAGAAGAAAGTACCTGGACGAGCTAGACACAGTCTCATTCTCCACATCCTCCAGGCTGCTCGTGCCATCCAAGGCAGCATCTTCTGGACCCTGGGAAAGACAGTTGTGGGGGAGGAATGAAATGGTGGGACCCCTCTTCCGCTCATCAGAGGCAACCCGCAAAAAAGAGTGAGGGAGAGAAGGAAGCCTAGGGAGGAAGAAAAGACGGCTGTAGAAAAGAGGGGAGAGGCAATGCACAATGGAAGCAGTGACTGGGTTTGAAGGCCAAGGAGAGGGGAGTGGTCCAGCTAGAATCCTCCTCTTCTCCTGACTGGGGGAAGAAAAGGAGAGAGCACCATCTTGCCATTTGGCTCAGGCAGCAAAAGGTCTTGGGGTGGATCTATTCTGAAGGCATTTCCCTAAGGAAGGAGGGAGGGGAAAATGCCAGCCTTTCCCGTTTCTAGCCCCCTTCCCTTCCTCACCTGGGAGAAGATTGCATCCTCATCAGGAGAGATGAGGCCTGGTGTTCTCTGCCTCCTGAGAGGAGAAACAATAAACGGTCCAATGGTCAGAACGGGAACTCACCCAAAAAGCCCTTGCCACTCTCCTCCACTCCAAATCTACCCATTAGCTCGGAACCAGGAGGAGCTCTAATCCTGCAAGGAGTCTTAGCAGCTCCCTGGAAAAGAGCAAGCCCCAAAGATCTCTCCCTGATCCCCAGGAAAGGCTCTTGTTGGCCCATTGGGAGACAGGTTACTTCTGAAGATGGAAGTGCTCCTCAAAATATAGGACAGCTCAACAAGGCAGCAAAAATTTAGGGAAAAAACTTCAAGCTTCAAAAAACCAAAAACCAAACAAAGCCTCAAAATTTCCAGAAGTTTGCATATTTCTCAGTTGGCTTGGTGTCCTGACCACTCACCAGACTTTGCCCCTTCCCACAGTGGTCAGGGCGCACGAGGCATTGCTCTCTGAAAAGCACGAGAATGGCCTGCCCTCTTTCTGGGCTGGAAGGGAGGAAAACTCATTTGGACAGCTGCCCTGAAACCTCCCTGCCTAAAAGGTAAAATTCAGGGGTGGGTCTCTCTGCTGTCATAGGTTGTTCTTCTATGCCCTAAACTGCCAGGATCGCATGCCTCCCCCGCAGCACTCTTGAACCTGGAAAAAAGTACCTCTCCCACTGATGGTTCCTGCACCTCCCCCTCCCCTGGGCATCCTATCTCCTCCTCCCCACTCAGCTTGGGACCTGAGGACAGATGTCTCTCCGCTCCCACAGAGCCCTGGCAAGAGAAAAAAAAAGAATGAACAACGAAACGCTTGCCACACTCTTCCACTCAAAGGGCTTCATCTTCGCCTGCCATCCCTTGCTCCGGAGCAGCTCAATTTGCCTTTGAATGCAAGTTTGGGAATCCCTAGGGGCACCCATAGCATCAGAGTGTGATTTCCAGCATTCCTGACCACTGGCTAGCCTGCCAGGGGCTGCTGGAAGTGACAGTCCAACAGAACCCAATGGCTGGAGGACCCCCAGCCCTGCCTGAAAGCAGTGGGAAAGCAATGGGGAAAAGGCTCCTGTGTTGGACACGTGGCCGTGACCCTGGGTTGACTCAGCTTCTACTGGGAGAGCAGGGAGTGGAAAAAGGATGGAGGAGTGGGAAAGAAGCTTCCCAATTTCTTCCGTGGGTGACCAGACTCCGGGAGGAAATTCTAACCACCATCCAGCTCCTGTCCCTGCAGACTTTGGCAGGTAGGTATGTTTTCTACAAGCTTCTGGCATCTGCGAGGGTTGGAAGAAAGAGGCAGCTGGGGAGGAGTGCAGTCGAAGGATCGGGGACTGGAGGATCCAGGGGTGTGTCTCATTTGGGATCTCTTCTGTTTCTTTCCTCCCCAAAGCTGCTTTGCAAAGGAGGAGGGGGATTCTTTGCCTCCTGGCCACAGAATGTCTCAAAGAATCCACCTCACCGGATGCAGACTGCAGGGCTGAAAACTCCTCAGGGATGACTTGGAGGCCAAAGTGCAAAGGCAGAGCCTCCCTTTCATTCCTGCAAGCCCCCTCATCTCTCTCTTGGCTGGTGCTTCCTGGGTGCAGGGACATGAAGGTGCCCTGTGGGGAGGGGAGGGAGGGAGGGAGGAAGGGGAGGCCCTGTCCTGGAAGGGAATGGGCCGCAGGGGGCTTACGTTGGAGGTGCCTCGGAAGCCTCCTTGGTTCGGAGTCCGTGCCACAGAAGCGGGGCGCCTCTTCCAGAGCTTCTGCAAAGGAGATAAATGGGGACCCTCTCAGAGGAACAGGAGGGCTCACTGGCCCCAGATCCCAAAGGCCCAGCAGGAAGGGGGCCCAAACCAGCAAGAAGATGGACCCCCCCACACACACAGTGGCCATCTGTCCTCCCCCAACTCTCTGTGGCCCCTTACCCTGAACCATCTCAAGAGTGCGGCCATCACTGCAAAAACACAACAACCCAGTCACAGGCAGGCGAAAGTGGTAGGAGCAACCCAGAGGGCATCCAGCCACAACCACTAACAGTAACGCAATAGCCCAACCTTCTCATCTCCAGGGCAACCATGGAAGCAAACATTGGCCTGGAATTCTTGCAGAAATACCTTTTGACAGTAAAAAAAAAAAGCATGCAGGCTACATCTGTATATATGTTGGAGGCCAAATGGGGTTTTTTAGTCTACCATGGGGTATAAATGATTAAACCTAAGGGATGGGCCAACCCCAGTCTGCAAATCCTTGGATCCTTGGCAAGGATTCCAGAGATTTGCAAATCCAAATCCCTGTGCAAAAATAGGTGAACCGAATCTTTCAAATCCACCAGCCAAAAATAGAGGGTTTTCTTCAAGTTCTGTTTTAAAAGGTTTAAAGGGGTTTTTTTAACAATTGCTTTTTAAACCCTTTTTTAAGTACGAAAGGTTTGAGATTCAGATATGGATTTGGATTTGGAAAATTTGTATTTGTCCCATCCCTAATTAAACCTTTCGCTAAGAAATTGAAAAAATGACTAGTTAATAGATTCGCAGGTCGAGGGCTATGGATATAGGTCAAAATACAGCTTTGAATTTATCTGTTCTATCAGAGTGTTCTATAATGAACGATTAAATACTATCAATTAATATCAAAATATTGTAACGGAATATTTAGATCAATTGAGACAAATGTGGAATTGAAGAAAAATAAGCCAGGAGCTGAAGCAGAATAAAAATCCCCTGGAGATAAAAGTTCACAAATGTGAACAAAAATAAAAATCAGTATAGAAAACATGGTGTATTTTCAAAGAAAAAAATCACCCAAAGAAAGAAAAGCAGGAAAATGGATAATTTATAAGACCTGAAGGACTAGTCTTTGGAACACTAAGTCTTAAGGAAAACAAAGGGAGAGAGGGTCTGGGGAAAAATAATTTATTGTTGATAAAGTGCTATATCTGAAATCACCAACTAGAGCAGGCAAAGAAAATAAGGAAAGATCCTTTTGCTTATATTGTGTGTGTTTTAATAGGAAAATTTGGATGGCTTTGGAATTATATAATTTTGTCCTTTCTAGTCTAGATAATAAAAAGAAATAATTGTATAGTTCATTAAATTGGTATAATTTTGTAGTATGCTTTTTTGGGAGGGGTAGGATTTTGCTTCCCTTTGTGATGTATGGTTTTCTTACTCTTTTTTCTGTTTTCTTCTTTTCTTTCAACTTCGTTAATTACTGTTATGTTGGTTATTTCCTAATAAAAAGGTTGCAATCTTTTTATTAGGAGATAGACCAACATAGTAATATTACGTTGTGTGTGTGTGTATCTATCTCCCTCCCTGGTTATTGTGTATGTATGTGGGTGAAGGGAAGCCAATGAGAAAGCATTCCAAAACAATAAAAAAAAATCCACAATCCTCATGGGGGAAATCCCAGTGAAAAATTATTTAAAGAATCACGGGCCATTTCTACCCTACGCTTTTCTCAGTAGCTATCATTCCACTTTCAACCTCCTGTGGAATTCCTCCCTAAACTGCAACCCCTCTGCATTTCATAGGAGGCTGAAAGTGGAATGATAGCACTATAACAGGCTAGTGCAGACATGGCCTTGGTTCCCCTTGGGGAAGAGGGAGAAAGAGAGGCGGTCTGTGATTGGTCTGCTTTTGGGCCCCCAAGCAGAGACATAGCACGGGATTCTGTAGGAGGACTGGGATTATCTGGGTGGCCAAGGGCAACAGGTGGCAACTTGGCCTAGGCCTCCCCTGCAACGTTGACATTTTAAAGTCAGTTTTTTATCATTTTTTTTTAAAAAAAATCTTCTCTCTCCTCCTCCTCTTCAGGCATCTTTTTGCAACCACCAGTCTTGCCTACAGCAAACCGAAAGATGCCAAACTCAACCCGTGTATTATCATTATTATCAGGCGAGCCTTTGGTGTTGCTGACGGAACTTTACCACCGTAGCAGCCTCTTGATCTGCCTCTCCGGTCTGCCAGGGAAATAGGGCTGGGGATTTTGGGAGCTGGGAGTTCCCCCCAACCTTTTCCAAACTCTGTTGTCAAAAGACCTCGGTCTCTCAGAGTTGTTTCGGTGAAGGCGGCATCGTCCTTGCAGAAGGAACGTGTTCCATTTCTTCCAGTGGTGAGGGCGGTTCTGGGACAGAAGCCGCCAAGCCGATCCTTCGTTACCTGGCGGCAATTAACCGGAAGCCCTCGGCCACGCAGCAGGTACGCTGCTCCGAATGAGAACTTCTGAGCCTCAAAGACTCCGGCTTGGTGGACAGGCCTGGATCTAATCCAGGGCTTGACAATTCCTTCCTCCTAGCTACATGGATGCCCAAAAATGAGTTTGGAAAAAAATCCGGAGCTGGTTGTCCATTCTAATATGGAATAAGTGGCCCTTTTTTTGATGTTAAGGTAACACCAGGCTCTGGGGTCCTTTAAAACTAATCCCCATTCCTGGAGCCCCCCTAAGACGGGCAATTCACCCTTTCAGCCAGAAGAAAGGGAGTCCCTAGATGTTTTGACCCCATCTGATATCCCGTGCGAAAGCAACTTTGCTTTGGCAGCTGTAAAGACGGGACTGCAGGCGATTGCTTCCTACTCCTCTACTTGTTGTTGTTTGTTGTTTCCCAATCTCGGATGCTGCACCCTCTTGTGCTTTCTGCTTCCATTGTGTTGTTTCCCCAGATAGAGGGAGGGAGCTCCTGTTTTGCAGGGCTGGTGTTTCTGTGCCAATGGAATGGAAGCCCTGAGACCTGGAAGGATCAGGTTGCATACTTTGCACTTTGGACTCTTCTGCCGCCTTTGTGATCATTTGGGGGGTGTAGCTATAGGGAGGGCAAAATAAAGACATTGCCCTCTAAAAAAACAATTCTGTCCGTAATGAATTTTTTCCCCAATCTCCAAATTTCTACCATTGCAGAGAGTAAGGCATTGAAGAGCGTTAACACCAGCAACTCTTCTATCTGCGGCCTTAGCTTTCAAGGAGCTCTCCAAGGGACTCAACCTGTCTAGAGCTCAGCATCTTTAGAGAGGATATTCCTTATCTCCCAGCCGTCCAATCCAAACACAAATCCTTTGAAGTTGTGCTATTAAACACCTGCTTACCCTCATATTCCTCCCCTTGTCTTCTCACCCAATATCTGGGTGCAACTGGTAAAGATTATTCTAGAGATAAGGATAAAACATCCTAAAGCAACTGTGATCCTGTTGGGAGACTTTAATGCCGGGGGGGAGCCTTCCTGCCTGATTATGTACTCCAGGGTATTATACCTGAGGACCACCAATTAAATCACAGATTTTGGTATTCCAGAGACACCAAAGGAACGGGGCTGGCTCCAAATTCCTCTCCCTGTTATACACATGCATCTTCATATTTTAGGAGGGAAGAATAGTTGCTTCATATCTTTTACCTTCCATGCCGGGCAGCTAGAAGACAAGGTCTGGCATTATAAAATGTGTTCCTACAAATAACGCCAACTTATTCTCAATTTTCAAGTTTACGTCAGGGAGGAGAGCGACCATCTCACCATTTGTATTAATTTTTATGGCAGCTCTGACCTGAGACGACTCATTCCACAAGACGAAAGAGGCTACTCACTAACCCTGAAATGAGACAGAACAGGGAACTTAAGTGGGCCCAGGTGGATATCGAGGCAGTTTCTAGTTTTCTGAACACTGAGAGAGCCAGTCCTGTGTGACAACGATCGTTACCCAAGACCCAAAAGGAAATGGTTACTGGGTCTGCCAATCTGTGTTCTATGTTAAAGGAATACCTAATAAACAAACTTCCAGTCAGAAATTTCCAATCCGTACACCTAAATGGGTTCCTACTGGGATTATTCTCGCTCAAAAAGAAGACACTAAAAGCAGCCATGCGTCTAGTTCAAGAGAAACCTACACCAGACAATCACACAAAGAGGCTAAAGCTAAGAGGCAATTAGAAAGCTGAATAGCCTCTAGAAGGTCAAAGTAAACAATCACAGTCTGGTCCTCAGCTGGAAAAATCAGCAAAGGGTCCAACTCAGCTCCTTTTTGGAATATTGGATCTGGGTGCTGAAGGAGCAGAAGCTACCATTTGACATTCCCGTTTCAGCTTCAGTTTGGGAGGACTTCATAATGTTTGTTTGCTAACCCCAACGAGGATCCCACAGGAAAGAGAACCCTTGTGCAAATACCCACCGTTACTTCCTCCCCTTGGCCACCAGGGTCAGTGACAGAACTTAACATCATCCAGTCATTAAAACCTAATAAAGCTCCTGGTGACATTTTTCCTGCCTCCGAGGACTTTTCAGGGCACATACTGACCGGTGGGCACCATTGTTGGCAGAAATGTTTACATACATAGACAATGCTGGCCATATTCCAACAGGATGGACACTTTCCCATCATAATTCCCATAGATATAAGGAGGGAAGGAAGATCCCAGAAACTATAGACCCATCAGCCTTATGGACATGACAGCTAAGATGTATGCAAAACATCTCCTAAGTAAAATTGAGGACTGTGTAGCTGAGAAGAACATATTAGTGGGAGAACAGGCCAGGTTTAGATATCTGGATCCTCTACAATAGATAATTGTTTTATTCCACAACACCTTATTACCAAATACACAACCGATGGCAACCATCTATTTACAGCCTTTATAGACCTGACTGCGGCATTTGACTCCCTAAATAAGCCATAGGAATATTTAAACAAAGAGTTATGGATGTAAAAGCCCAAATTGATATTGACACTTGCGAGATTAGGTCAATGAAATGGTTGGCCCAAAAATAGAAGTCCTTTCAAATAGAAAAGTATCTGACAATTAAACCCACCTATATTGTAGAACAGCTTTAACCAGAGCAAGATTTGAGCAGGTAGATTCCATGGTCATGGGAATTATTTTATCCAGTGCCATATTCAGTAGAACGTGTGTCTGCGGGGCATCTGAAATGGAAGATGTTGAGCATGTCCTATTCAGCTGCAAACTACTACACAGTAAGGGCCCAAGTCCCACAGACAACACTCCAAACAATTACACCCTGGGACTCATAGTAAATGGTTAGCCCACTTCCTTCAAGGTGCAATATAATGTTATTAGAACTGCTAAATTCATAGGTAGGGCTGTTCAACTGAGAGAATGTTTTATTGAGCACATCCGGTGTTGCATGCAAAAGTGATGAATTTATCTAAACATGTGCTGGTTCTGGTATTTTATTACCTTTTGAGTCTATTATAAGACAATAACTTACTTCTATTAATTGAACTAATATAATGTATGTCATTTTATTTTGTCTAATTTATCTTATCCAATGACATTTTATGCATTCTATCCTATATATTGTGCTTTTTTACATTTTTATCATGCTTGCTGTTAACTGTTTGATATGGTCAATTGACTAATCAATAAACTTTAACTAATTAACTCACTCATTGTTGGTGAGGATCTGGTCTAGAATAGCAGCCTATCCTTTGTTCTCCTCCACCTTCTGGACTCTGAAATTGTCTACAAGGCAACTGAGAGATTTGTTGGTGCTGATATTCTCCCATGACTACTATATCTCTCTCTTGCTTTCTGAAGGTTTGGTTGTCTGTTCCAGGGAGGCATCATCCAAGTCCTCAGTTTGACTTAGGGGTCTGTTGTAGACACCCACAGTGGCATTACTGGTGGTTCTCTCCCCTTTAATTTCTACCCAGACGCTCTCAACCTGGCTTCCAATATTGACATCATGGACCTCTTCTCAGACGTAAATGTCCACGATATATGGTGCTACTATAATTCTTTCCCTGCTTGACCTATTTCTCTGAAATAGGCTATACCTCTCTCCAACTACATTTTAATTGTGAAACCATCCCACAATTGGTTTAAACAAACTGGTTCTGTTCTACTATATATTTCTTGGAAGCTCCCGCTGACAGGGCTGGTGCTCGACACTTCTTAGGAAAACAGTCCTCTGAACATGCAAAGTGTGCTCTAAATGAACTGAAAAGGCGAAGGGCAACTGAGAGACTCTTTTTCAGGATTACCAAGGGAAGGATTTTATAGCCCACTCCATTCACACTCAGCTCTTAATAATGGCTTAAATAACAGATATGGGTTACTGTCAAAAAGAAAACCGGGGTGCTTCCTTAAACGAAAGAAGCCCACAAGGCCCACATTCAAAACACTGCACAATAGAATTCCATTCTCTGCAGCCAGGAGGGAAAAAAAAACAGCCACTCAGCCTCAAAGGCATTTAACTAATTTTATTGCGGGTAGAAAGCATCAACAATAAGCAGTTAAGTAATTGCCATGCTGCGATGTGGGATCACGCATCACACAAAGCAAAACAGCGGGAGAAAGAATCATAATTCAGAATCAGGCAGGGCTTCTCAGACAAGCCTCTTAGGCAGGATAGAGATACTTTTAGTAACAATAACATGTTTACACGGCTGATTTTCCATGTGAACGTTACATGAATAGTCACAACGTGGCATAATCCACCAAAACACGGAACACAGCTGTGTAGCCTTTCCAGAACATAAACACAAAACACAGGCAAAAATTCTCTGAGGGAACCAGGTCATGTTGACCTGTGAGAGAAACCAAATATTTACAGTAGCAATTGCTATGGGAACAGCGCAGCTACAAGACCATTAACTCTCTCCTCAATCCAACAGTTAATTCATATTTAGCCAACATTCTGTCTTGATATAAGCACATTTCCTATTCTGTACATTTATGATTTCTCCCCCGGTGTGGTTCTTTCTATGGGAATGCAAATGTGCACTCTGATGCAACTCTTTCCACATTCCATGCATTTAAATGGCTTCTCCCCTGTGTGTGTCCTTTGATGGGAATGCAGAGATCCACTCCGACTCAAACTCTTTCCACATTCCATGCATTTAAATGGCTTCTCCCCTGTGTGAATCCTTTGATGTTTACTAAATGTTCCACTCTCACTGTAAAACTCTTTCCACATTCCATGCATTTAAATGGCTTCTCCCCTGTGTGAATTCTTCAAATGTTTACTAAATGTTCACCATCACTGAAACTCTTTCCACATTGACTCATTCATATGGCTTCTCCCCTGTGTGGGTCCTTTGATGGGAATGCAGATGCACTCTGACTGAAGCTCTTTCCACATTCCATGCATTTAAATGGGCTTCTCCCCTGTGTGTGTCCTTTCTTATGGGAATGTACATCCACTGACTCAACTCTCTCCCATTCCATGCATCTAAATGGCTTCTCCAATGTGTGTGTCCTTTGATGGGAACGCACCATCACTCCGACTGAAGCTCTTCCCCATTCCATGCATTTAAATGGCTTCTCCCCTGTGTGTGTCCTTTGATGGGAATGCAGAGATCCACTCTGACTCAAACTCTTTCCACATTCCATGCATTTAAATGGCTTCTCCCCTGTGTGTGTCCTTTGATGGGGATGATAGATCCACTCACACTGAAGCTCTTTCCACATTCAATGGATTCAAATGGCTTCTCCCCTGTGTGTGTCCTTTGATGGGGATGCAGAGACCCACTCTCACTGAAGCTCTTTCCATATTCCACTTATCCCAATGCTCTCCCCCTGTGTGCGTCCTTTCATGGAATCAGATTTGCACTTGACATGAACTCGTCCACAATCCATGCATTTAAATGGCTTTTCCCCTGTGTGCGTCCTTTCATGGGAATGCAATATTTGCACTCTGACTCAACTCTGTCCAACCTGATGCATTTAAATGGCTTTTCCCTGTGTGTGTCCTTTCATGGGAATGCATCCACTTGACCTGAAGTTGTCCACAATCCATACATTTATATGGCTTTTCCCCTGTGTGTGTCCTTTCATGGGAATGCAGATGTGCACTCTGACTGAAATTCTTTCCACAATCCATGCATTTAAATGGCTTTTCCCCTGTGTGTGTCCTTTGGATGCATGTGACTCCACTTAGTCTCTCCCATATCTGATGCATTTAAATGGCTTCTCCCCTGTGTGCGTCCTTTCATGGGAATGCACATTTGCACTCACTGAAAATTCTTTCCACATTCCATGCATTTAAATGGCTTTTCCCCCGTGTGTGTCCTTTGATGTTTACTAAATGTTCCAATATTGTTGAAGCTCTTTCCACATTCCATACACTTATACAGCTTCTTCTTTCCATGGGTTCTGCGATATGAATGTACATGTACAGAATATTCCATTCTGCTTTTCCAATTCAAGTCAGAAGTTCACAAAGAAGAGCTCCTTGAACAGCAGAGGATTTCTTCTTCTAAGTTTTTCTATTTTTCTTTGTGCTCTTTTCCAAATCCCTCTTTTTTTATATAGTAGATCTGTGTGTTTTCCTTTGCTTCCACAGGGTTGTTGTTGATCTGTCGTCTAATTCTGATCACCTTCATTTATTCTTTTTCCTTGGCAGGACTCAAAGCAGCCTACAATACATGTAAAAAGAAAATATAGTTAAAAACCATAATGTACAAAAGTTAAAACAGAAATTAAATAGGGACGTAGAATTTAAAACAAAGTAAAAATGTCCATTAAAAACAACTAACAGATCACAATTAAAAATAGCCAGCACCTTTCTTTAGTCAGGCAATGATAACTTATTGAATGTCTGCCAAGATAAAAATGTCTTTAATTAAACTTAGATTGTAGCAATCTGGGCCGGGCGTAGTTGTTAAATGCCTGTATCTGCGGCCACAACACTGAGTTCGACTCTGCAGGGCTCCAAGGTTGACTAGCTCTCCCACCTTCTGAGACAGTATGAGTACCCAGCTTGTTGCAATGAGCTAACACGTTGTAAGCCGCTTAGAGCACTTAGCTCATAAGCGGTATAGAAATACACATGCTATTCCTATTGAATTGTCTACGGAAAGAGGGGCAGGAGGTGTGTCCTGGGGGGGAGTTCCACAGCCTGGGAGCAGCCACTGAGAAGACCCTCTCTCGTTTTCCTGCCACCAGATGCATGTGTGAAGGCTGTGTAGAACAGCAAGAGGGGGCTCCTCCAGCAGACTCCCCAAAGCAGGACTGGTTCACAGTGGGAGAACACAGTCTGGGATGTGAGCCCTGTAGGGCTTTAAAGGTCATCATCTGCACTTTGAATTGTGCCCAGAAACAGACTGGCAGCCAGTGGAGCTGTTCCAACAGGGTGTGTGTGTGTGTGATCCCTGCAGCTAGCTCCAGTTACAATCTGGCTGCAGCTCCTTGGGACCAGCTGAAGTTTCCAACGTCTTTCAAGGCAGCCCCACGTAGAGCCTGTTACGATAATCCAACTGGGATGCAACCAAGGCAGGTGTTACTCTGGCCAGGTCTGATATCTCAAGGAGTGAGCATGGCTTGGTGCGCAAGCCTTAATCTGTGCCACCGCATCCTGACTACTGCTCTAGACCTGGGCTCCCAGGCTCAGAGTGTCCTAGGAGGACATCTGGGCTGTCGTGATCCTGCTCCAGAGAAAGTGTAACCCCACTGGAACACAGGCTGAGATCCCATCCCCTGGACATCTGTCTTTCAACTCAGCAAAGAGTACCTCTCTTTTGTCTGGATTAAATTTCAATTTGTTTTCCCTCTTCCCAATCCATTACTGATAACAGCCATTGGTTTAGGACCAAAACAGCTTCCTGGCTTGTGGTGGAAAGGAGTAATCCAGTTGGTGTTCGTGCACTCACGGCACCAAATCCCAAAACTCGAGACAACTGATCCCAGCGGTCTCACGGAGATGTGAATAGTATGCGGGACAGAACCCTGAGGCGCTCCACAGGCCAAAGGACAAGGGGTTCAACAGGAGTCTCCCAGCAGCAGCCTTCTGGCTCCTGGGCCTCCCTCCAGGCAAGGAATGACGCCTCTGTCAACAGTGCCCCCAAGTCCCATCCTCACAAGGTGACCCATAGGAATACTGTGGCCAATGATACAGAAGGTTGCCAAAGGGTTCAGCAGAAGCAAGAGGCAACCGCTCCCCACCCAGTTGCTGATACAGGTCATCCTCCTAGGCAGCCAAAACAGTCTCAATCCCTACTTTGTATTTGTCCCTGCTATATTCATTAATTTCAATGTAGGTTTCTAGTTTATCCTTTTGAATTTCTCCCTATTTTCCAATATATTAGTGTAAGCCCCCTAACACACCTAAAAGTCATGTCGTGAGGATCCTAGTTATTTTATATCAAACCTAGTGAGCCACAGAGATATACTGGACGGACACGTAGGCAGTGGCTATGGAGACAGACCAAAAGAGTAGCTGTTTTCTGTCACATCCTGGGTAAATCTTGCAAATGGCTCAAAGGGCACTTGAATGGATTTCAGCGGGCGATCAGGACAGTAACTCTCTGAAACAAATAAACAATGCAAACAGCCTGGAATTTAACACTTTGAGGTATCCATCTCTGGATGAGATACTCATCTTGCAGGAAACTACAAGGATGTTAGGCTGTATTTTCTTTGAACTACTAAAGCTGAAATCCATCTTAATAAACTGCAGCCATCTGGTTTCCCAGGACATGGGTCAGCTCTGTAACTAGGCACATTTTCTCATTCTTTCGGGGAGTTTTGGTTTTGGAGTTGGGGAGTTTTGGAGTTAGGAATTCTCTCACTGCAAACCATGAAGCTGGTAAGCTCCCCTTGGCCCTGAAAGGCATGGCTGAGATCGTTTTCTCCCCGCTGAAGTTTTCTGGATTGGTCCAAGTATTAAATCAAACCCTTATGTCTCTCTCTCTCTCTCTTTACTTTCACCTCTTTGAACTGTTCTTATATAATTTTATGCTTGTTGGAGTGAGTGCAGATGCAATGATTGTATGGACTTTAACATCTATGTCAATAAAAAACCTTGAACAACTTGTGTGATTTCTGATGGGCCTCACCCCGTAAACATTGGGTTAAAGATCCTATTTACCTACGGTCCTCTTTGCATGGCTAAAGCAGTGCTCATAGTTAACTTTTCTCCACAAGAGACGATTTTGACAGTTTTGGCATCCTCTTAAGGTGTCCTAAGCAAGCAGGGTAACATTAGCCACCTTCCCAGATTTGTATTGTCTGCAAATCTGATAAGGATGTTCTCCTGCCATGAAGCTCCTGGGTATGAGGCTATCTGAAGTGCCAGTGCAACCGGAAGCATGGTTGCTAGGCAACCAACAGCACCTCAGGAGGGTAAACCTAGCCCAGTAGTGTGTGGGAGGGTCTCTGATGGAGAGGAAAAGTCATACAGAAGGCCAAGCCCCTGTGGGTGCTCCTTCCTTCACTCAGAGCCAGCAAGGACTTGGGCCCCCGTCGGCCAGAGAGTGCAGCCGGGTTGCAGGCTCAGCTCCGTGGAAGCCCAGAGAAAGACCGAGGAGGAATCGAACCTTATTGGGCAGAATCTGGACAGCAAGAGTGTGACGTAGATTGGGCTCTAGCCTGCGGTGGGAAACCTCAGCCAAAGGGCTCTGTGATGTATCGTGGCTTCTAGGAAAGGCCAAACGTGTTACTCAGCTGTTTCTGAGCAGGGAGTTGTTACCTGTTGCATCGTTTAGAAAAATTCACTGAGGACGCATGCACCCTCCACCTGCAATGTTTTACCATGATAGTTCTGTTAACAAATTACTCTTTATCTTTGTAAACGCTGTCAACTGAGTTGTATACCATGTTATTACGTAGTTATTTGCCCTCTGGATAAGATGCACTTTGGGCATATCATGTTACAGAGCAGGACTAACAGAGCACAAGAGTCAAATAAGGACTGGGGCACGAGATACACCATTCTATGAACTATAAAACATCAAATGATCTCCTGTATATTTTGTGTTTCAGAAGTGCCACAAATTCACCCTGGCTTGACTTCTAGTCCTGTTCTTTCAAGGCAGAGCTTTCCAAACTTCTCACGCGGGTGACACACTTTTTGGACGTGCCTTATTTTGCAACACAGTAATTCAGCTTTACTAGCAAACCGGAGGTTAAACTAACCCCTTATAAGAGATAAAGACACATCCAGAAATTATAGTGACAAAATGTACGGGGACACAACATCTCTCTCATGAAAACCTTCCATACAGTTTCAAAAATAGAGGTTTTGTAAATAATAACATCTATTTCCAAGATTGTAGGCTGACACACTAATGTGCCACAGCACACCATTTGGAAAGCCCTTTTTTAAGAAGAGAAGATATTTGGGCTTTCAGATTAGGAGAAACTATTCCTATGCTTGCTATAAATTTTGAGAAATCTTGGAGGACAGGAGAGTTTCATAGATTGGAAAGAGAGCAAATGTTATCCCCATCTTCAAGAAGGAAAAAGAGGACCCAAAATAATTTATCTCGACTTATTAGTCTGACATCAGTACCCGGAAAGATCCTGGAGCAGATCATTAAGCAGTCAGTTTCTAATCACTTAGAATTCATCACAGTCATCACAAGAAGTCAACATGGATTTCTCAAAAATAAGTTATATGCTGAGACTAATCTTATCTCTTTTTAATCGAATAAACTAACTAGCTTGATAGATGAAAGGGAATGCTGTGGATGTAGCATATCTCGATTTCAGGAAGGCCTTTGACAAAGTTCCCCATGAAATATTCTTGGATCCCAAGCCAGCAGAAAATGTGGGCTGGACAAGGCTACTGTTAGTTGCATTTGTAATTGGTTCCATCCAACCGAACCCAAGGGTGATCACGGATGGCTGCTTTTCATCCTGGAGGAAGTGACTAGTGGGGTGCCAACAGGGTTTGTCCTGGGCCCAGTGCTGTTCAACATTTTTATCAATGACTTGGATGAAGGAATAGGGGGCATGCTCATCAAATTTGCAGAAACACCACACGAATTTGGGAGGGGTTGCTATATGCCAGAGGACAGGATCAAAATTCAAATGACCTGGATAGATTGGAGAGCTGGGCCAGGGCGAACAAACTAAATCAACAGAGAGAAATGTAAGGTCCTACACTTAGGCGGAAAGAATGGAATACAGAAATATAGGATGGGGACATGTGGCTGGATGGCAGTACGTGTGAAAGGGATGAGGAAGTTCTTCCATAGACCACAAGCTCAACATGAATGCAGCAGTGCTATGTCACCAAGAAAGCCAATGCAATTCTGCATCAACAGGAAATACTGGTGTCTAGATTGAGGGAGGCACTGGTACCACTCTACTCTGCTTTGGTCTTACACCCTGATCTCTAATACTGTGTCCAGTTCTGGGCACCCCAATTCAAGAAGGATAT
>CAOLHI010006228.1:0-39427 GCA_948474755.1 Ctenosaura bakeri
GACTCCCTCGTAAGACCATGAAGTTCAGGTTCTAAAACTTCCTTCCTTTTCTCCATGTCTCTCTTCTTCCCCATTGCTTTCATTTATTTCCCAAAGGCAATTTCTTCACAGATCCTCCCCTTCTCTTCTGGTACTGGGCTGGGAGTGTTAGTAAAGGAGGTACATTGCTGTGCAACCTCTGAAGCTTTTTCCATCCAAAAATTCAAATTTAGACAAATTTCAGTACCTCTTAAATTCATTATCTTCCATTAAGGAACAGAGAGCAGCATGTTGCTGCCAGAGGCAAAGCAATAAACACGGCACCTCCATTCACCTAAATCAAGGTGCGTAACACCCAAAGCCAGCCAAGCTATTTTGGCACATGACGGAGGAAAAAAAATCCTAGCCCACCTCTAGCAGTAAAACTACAGGAATAACAAAATGATTAAGTATTTGCTGTACTTCCATTATACCAATTGGCTTCCTCAAGTGGCCAACTCCCTCTTATGGCAGACCTGGCCATTAACAAGCAATCTTCCTAATTAAAAAAAAGTGGTACACTTACCAACAGCACCACAAGACGGCTGGATCTCAAGAGAAGTTATTTTTTCTGTTGCTAATGGAAGTCAAAATTTATTACCTGTCCTTTATTGCTCTTCGTCCCTAATCCTTGCATGGCCAATAGGAGAATTGGCCTCTGCCTGCTCTGAAATCCTTCAGTACCATCTTAACTGACAACATCTCAGACAAAATGTAGGCCTATGATTCCATTTTTTCCCTGTAGGATTTTTAACATCTTTGCCTGGTGAAGAAGCCAGTGAAGCTTCAAAAACTTGCATAATGTATGTTATGCTGCCCCAAGAGAGGTACTGCTGTTTGTGGATTTTGGATGTTGTATTTTGCTGTATAGCCAACATGGCTACCCTTCAATAGCATTTTTTTAGAAGACGCACAGTTGCCTGTGACACATCATTAAAAAGTGCTGGGCAGGCTTTCTTTCATGAGATTGCAGCACCCTCCGTAAGGTGAATGCTGCAAATCTAAGGAAGCAAAAGCAACCATGCATGCTAATTTTATTTATTTTCATCTTGCTTTTTCTCCAAGGAAACCTCTAATGAGCTCATGCTGGCGTACATCTTTCGCAACAACCTTTCAAAGGTGGACTTAGGTGAGCAAGCGTAAGTGACCCAAAGTCACCCGGGTTTATCAGAACTGTACAGGAGGAAAATGTTTCCTTATTTTTAACTTCCTCCAGAAGAGTCAGGCTACAAGTCCAATTCCAAGACAATCCAAGATGTCTGTAAGGCAAATGGGTTATAGAATCATAGAATCTTTGTTCTGGAAAGGGCAGCAAGGGCCATCTAGTCCAACTAAATACAAAACTAAGGCCATTTCTGTCACATGTCGTCCCATGGCAGTCCCAGCAGGGAAGGGAGCGCGACAGGAACACTCTCCTCTGCACCTCACCAGCTCCCCGCAAAAGGCACCGCAATGGCATCAATAGGAGTATGGTGTCTAGATCAAGGGAGGTACTTGTGCCACTCTACTCTGCTTTGGTTAGACCTCATCTTGAATACTGTGTCCAGTTCTGGGCACCCCAATTCAAGAAGGACATGGTCAAGCTGGAGCAAGTCCAGAGGAGGGCGACCAAAATGGTGAGAGGCCTGGAAGCCATGCCCTATGAGGATAGACTTAGAGAGCTGGGCATGTTTAGTCTGCAGAAGAGAAGGTTAAGAAGAGAAGAGAAGAAGAGAAGGTTAAGAGGGGACATGATAGCCATGTTTAAATATTTGAAGGGATGCCATGTAGAGGAAGGAGAGGGCTTGTTTTCTGCTGCTCCAGAGACCAGGACAAGGAACAATGGATTCAAGCTGCAGGAAAGGAGATTCCACCGGAACCTCAGGAAGAACTTCCTGATGGTCAGGGCTGTCCAGCAGTGGAATATGCTGCCTCACTGGAGTATGGTGGAGTCTCCTTCTTTGGAGGTTTTTAAGCAGAGGCTAGATCTGTCGGGAGTGCTTTGAGGGTGTTCCTGCGTGGCAGGGGGTTGGACTGGATGGCCTCTGTGGTCTCTTCCAACTTTATATTTCTATGATTCTATGGCCCCTTCTCTTCTTTCTGCAGCACAGCTAGGCACCTTCCCATGCTGTGCTATGGGAGGAAGCGTCGCCACTGCACTTCCCTGCCTTTCCACATGATGGTAAGCACAGGACGCTGCGTGATTGTAGGTACAAAACAGATTTTTTTTCCATTTTGCAAATACCGCGTGAGCACAACACTTGGGGATGGGATGGCAGTGGGCCAGCAACACTGTCGTGTGGACGCACGGCCAACTGACCGCCGCCGTCCTGTCCCCAAAGCGCCACAGCCCCGTTGTGCAGAAATGGCCTAAAGATGCCCCACCAACCTCCATTTAAAGATCTCCAAAGATGTTTGCATCTACCACCCGATGAGGCAAGCTATTCCACTGTTAAAGAGCGAAAGAGGAACAGTGAAGGAGAAATCATTCCTTCCTGATGTTTAGTTAGAACCTCTTTTCTTGGAGAAGGCTTTTGCAGGAGAAGGTGGGAGAGAGGCCAAGGGGAACCATTTCAGTAGGAAGGAGGCTCCATCTGCTGCCTTGTACTGCATGGACCCTGGCAGAAGTGTAGCTGTGGGGGGAATACGGCCCTTACCCCTCCCTCTCTCCACATCGGACTCCTGCCCCCTCAAATGAAACCGGAGTACAATCCCCAAAATTCTAGCACTGCAGAGAGACTCTGAAAATCATTCACATCAAGGGCAATTTCAGCACTATACTATAATAGTGCTATTATTCCACTTTCAACCTCCTGTGGAATTCTGGGGTTTGTAGTTTCCTGAGGCCCAACAGCTCTCTGGTTGAGAATTCTGAATGCCCCTCCCTCAACTCCAAACCCCAGGATTCCACAGGATGTTGAAAGTGGAATAATAGCACTATAAGAGTGTAGTGCAGAAATGTCCAAGATCTCCTCCATCTGCTCTGTTTGCATTCTCTTGGTAAGTGCGCCTGCCCCTTTTCTTTGGGTGTTTAAACTGCATTTCTAGACGCCCTATGGAAGTTTTCACTCACGGCAATGCGGGAAATTTGAGGAAGGCGCGGACGGAGCGGGGAAAGAAATAGGGCCGCCCCTTTAAGACGGCCTGCTTTAAGACGGCCTGGTTTATATTTTAGCATGGGCTTCACTGGGGAGAGGCAGAAATCTTAGGGGAGAGTGTCCCCATTTGGCCCTGTTGATTCCCTCGCGGGTCCCAGGCTGCTGGGATTTATTTTATTTATTTTTTATTTATTTATTTGTATCCCGCCTCTCCATATGGATCGAGGCGGTGAACAACTTACAAATAGCATGTATTTCGAAACATTTCTATACGTGCCCCCAACAAGCCGGGTACTCATTTTACCGACCCGCGAAAGGATGGAAGGCTGAGTCAACCTTGGAGCCCGGCAGGATCGAACTCACAACCTTGTGGCTTGCAGTCCTGGCATTGAACCACTGCGCCACCAGGGATGCAGAAGAAAGCGCAAACCAAGCGCGTCTCACCCAACGCCCTCCCACAGATCCAACCCTCTCAGTCTTTCTCCCAAGACTGTACCGCCCAGGCATCAGCAACATGCTTCCAAGTTGATGTCGCGAGCGCCCGCCACAGGCAGAGCGCGGGGATTCCCCGGGCAATTCCTCCCCCTCGTGTTCGGAAGACGGGAAAGGGCGCCGAGCACGTGCTAAGCGCCTCCCGCCAGTTGCCCCGCGCGCCATCCAGCTGCCTGGGAGAGGCGCGAGGCGCGCTTTCTCGCGCCTCCTTCCCGCCCCGCGCCCCGCGCCACGCTCGCGGCCACGGCGCGCTCAGGCTTGCCTCGTTGCGAATCCCCGCGAAGACTTTTCGGTAGGCTTTCTTCTTCTTCTTCTTCTCCTTCTGGTCCCCCCCCCGCTCCTTTGGGCTCACGCGCGCAGGTTCCAGCTGTGCCAGGGAAGGAGGCGGGGGCGCGCGGCGCGTCCGCGAGCCTGGCGCGGGCTGCGCGGGCTGCGCGGGCTGAGCCAGGGGGAAAGGAAGGCAGGCGGGCGGGCAGCCGGGTTCTGGAGGGTGGCGCTGGGGGGAGAGCCGAGGAGAGCGCGGCGGCGGCGGCGGCGAGGATGGTGATGGCGAGCGGGGCTCCTCGGGCGTCGGCGGCCAGGAGATGCCGCAGCCGGTTTCGCGCGGCGGTGGAGATCCGGGCCGTCGCCCCCAGGTGAGCGCGACCCTTCCTTGTCCGCCGTCTTGCGCCGGCACCAGAACTGCCCCTTCCTGCCCGGGTGGCCCCGGCCGGGGTCGCTGCGGCCGCTGCCGGGAGTGGTGGGCGCTCCTCCTTCCCGGAGCCCGGCGGCGGGGCCGGAGAGGCGGGGGACTTCTTCGGGCGAGGGGGCGCTGCGCCTGCTTGGGGAGGTCCAAAGAGCCGCCGTCTGCATGTGCGCCGGGGCACGCTCGCCTGGGGGAGGCTCCCCTTCGAAGCCAAGCCGGGCCGGGCTCAGGTGAAGCCGGCCTCCCCTTCCTTCCAGCCTTGGGGGACCCTCACCCCGAACACGCGCGCGCTGCCCCGCCAGGCTGCCGAGCGCGGCGGGGGCGCTGTGGGGGCGGCGGCTTCCTCGGCCCCGGCCGAGGGGGTCGAGGCGAGGGGCTGGCCGGGCCGGCGCGGAGGCGAGCGCCTTGGCGGGGAAGCTGCGCTCCGCTCCCGGCTGACCTTGGCGAGGCGACCTGCGGCAGCGCCGGCTGCGGCTTTTTCCTCGCGCGCAGGGAGGGCCGGGCGCGAGGAGGAGCGGGGCACCCGCCGGAGTTCGCGGGGAGGAAGGAGAGGCGAGGTGGGAGCTCGGAAGAAGTGGGGCGGCTGAGGAGGGCAGAGGTGCGAAGAGCGGCGGGAGGCGGGGAGCGCCCGGACTTGTGAGGGCGTTTGCGGGCTGTGAGTGGGGATGACGGTCTGGGTTTGGATTTCCTGGTGTTGGGGGAGCGGCTAGAGGGGGAGGCCCGGGGTCTCGGGTACCCTCGAGGAGGGAGGAGGAGGGGGGCTTCTTGGGAGAGCCGCGTTTCCTGAGGGGATGGCGTCGGGGCAGCTAGACTGGCTCACCCAGGATCACCCTTAATTCCTGAGGTGCAAAGGGAGGCTGGCAGTTTTTGGAGGGCGGGGAAGGGGCAATGAGACAAAGCGAAGGGGAATTTGCGGAGTCCCCTTGGGAAATTCAGCCTTTACCTCCAACTTGGAAAGAAAGCCCCAGCAGCAAACCTTGGTGGGTCAGTCCTGTGACGCCTCTACCTCTCTCCTCCCACCTTCTTGCCTCTTCCGTGGGCTGCCAAAAGTGACATTTCGCCCAGGTTTGTTTGTGCCAAATGGCTACTGGACGAAATAGAAAATCAGCCAAGGAGAGACCCCAACCTGCCTCATTTTCTCCATCATTTGAGTCAGGCCGACTCCTCACTCTGATAGGGTGTCTCCTGAAGTTAAGTGGAAGATGCCGAGAGGACTTTTTGGTTATGATCCTCAGCGATCAGAATCTCCTTGCCCAAGAAGCGGACGTCTTGTCTAATCCTGTTCTCCTTTTAATCATTTAAAATGATTTTTGCTGCCCTTAAACACTCCCAAACACACTGGTTGGAGCCAGGTTTCTGTGTGTTTGTGTGAATTGCCTGCATGTGTTGTAATTTTTTTTTAATAGGATAGTTTTAGAGGACTCTTTTAATTTCATGGCTGCTGTTTCTGATTTTTTGCCTCTTGTTTTTGTTCTCTCTTTTTCTGTGATTGAAGAATTAAATGCACACCCCCTTGGGAGTTGCAAATGGAATGGGAGTCCAGAAATGTGTGCATGTAAGCATCTTAAAGTGTGCACCTAAATAGACAGATGTGCTTGCAGGTGTGTTTCTGATACAGATATACTCATCAATCATTTGTGGCTACAACTTCCTCTTGAGCATGTGTGGCCACTTCATCATGTATGAAACGGCCCCTGGGATAAAAGGCAGGGCTGTGCTGGTGTTTGACTCCAGGAGACACACATTTTAAATCCTTGCTTGTGAGGTGATCTATGTATAGATCTTTCCAGTGTGCATGCAATATGTAATGTATGAAGACGCATCCCTTTGGAGCTCCTAAAGTTATGTTTCATGACATAGCAGAATGGGATTTTTGCTTTTGGGGGTGAGGGGCTTATTTGTCTCTCGGACTGAAAGGTTGGGGTTTGGTGGACTTGGGTTGGGAGAGACTCAGAATCAGAGCTGCTAGCTGCTTTGGGTGGAGAAAATGTGTGGCCCTGATGGATGTTTCTCCTTTTGCCTTCTTAAACTGGAAGAAGTGAAAATTGGAGATTGCCTGTCTTCTGTGGATGAAAAACAAAGCCTGTTGAGGTGTGTGCGTGTGTCTGTGCCTGTGTTTTGGAGCCAATTGTCTTTGATTTATTATTGCCCGTAGCTTTAAAGCAGACTCTTTACTTTGACTGTGGCCAAGTCAATCTCGCTTTGTGCCTCACTTATAAAACGAAGATAATGATATTTCTTTGCCAAGCTGCAGGGCTTGGGAAGAGAAATGATTGGTTGTGTAGTGCCCCAGTACTGTGTTAGCATTGATTCTGTGGTCTTGCCGTTGTGAGACTATGGGGTAAATTGCTCTTGCTCTTTGTATGGTGCCTGCTGTCCTTTGGATCACATGTGGTGACAGTGAGGAGAGAACACCCATGTAAAATTTGTGGAAAGTCCTTCCTCAGGAAGCAGATAACTGGATTTTATGATTTTGCTGCTCCCCTCTTCCCAACTTATTGAAAAGTGTATCATCAGGCTTGTGGATCTTGAATGCCCTTTAATCACCATGTCATTTTCGTAGTCAAGGTGCTGTACGGAGGGAACTTGTACCCTGCCCCATCCCTCTCCATTCAGCGTTTAACAACTGGGCTCTAGTCCACATTAGTGTTTGTAACTAGAGGACTGGGACTAGGAGTAGGAGCTCTCTGAACTTGGGGAAGGTATTTCTTTGGACTAGAACTCCCAAAATCCCTGGTTGAGTGTGTCCAGGGGAAGTTGTACAATAATCCAAAGAAGTAACTTCTCCAAGTTTGGGGGAATACAACTAATCATCTAGGGCACTAGCCTCAGTGCCTATGCGTTCTTGGGCACAGACAGGGTATCTACTCAATTATTTAAACAGCAACTAGACTAGAGGAAATGATATAAACAATTTGTTTCAAACTGTAAAGCTATTTATCCTGCTAAAGATACAGAAAGAGGCAACCAAGAAAACTCTGTGGGTTAGACCAATTCCACTAAAAGGAGAGGTTATAGCATTTGGGGATTTTAACTTGGAAAAAGGCTGAGCTAGGGTGAAAAAGGATTTATACAATTATATAAGAGTAGAAGAGAAAGGAGGAGAGATGTTTGTTTCCCTCTCTTCTAATATCAGAACCTGAGCTCATCTACTGAAACAGAATGTACGGAGAGTCAGGACGGAAAAGGAAGTACTTCACACAAAACTTAATTAAACAGTGGAATTTGTTCCCATAAAATGTGGTCATTGCCACCAATTTAGATGTATTTTTAAATACCTCAGCAGTGGAATTGAGGGAGGGTACTCATCTTGAGAGCAAGTATGGCATAGGGGTTTTTGAGTGTTGGGGTAGGACCCCAAGTAACCAGGGTTCAAATCATTGCTTGGCCATGGAAACCCTTTGGGTGACCTTGAGCAAATCACACTTCCTCACATTCAGAGGAAAGCAGTGACAAACCCACTCTGAACGCATCTTGCCAAGAAAACCCCATGATAGGCTTGCCTTAGTTGGAAATGACTTCAGGGCACACAATAATAACTCATCTTGATTGTTCTGTCTCACCTCCAACATCAGAAATGTTCCTCTGTATTCCAGCTGCTGGTAAAAAATAGCAACTCGGTGCAATTGCACTCAAGTGCTGCTTGTGAATTTCCCAGAGGCAATTGATTGGCTGTTCTGGGAAAAGAAATGTTGTACTAGATGTGCTTCTGGTCTCATCTTCTAATGTTCAGCACAGACCTGCCCAGTCAGGGTTGCATTAGCATTATTTTCTTTTTGTTCTCAGGAAAATGTGCAACACCAGTGCCCATTCAAGAATCTGTATGAATATTAATGATTGTGATCAGATCTGTGTGAGCAGATTTATCATCCGATATGACAAGGATAAGCCATGCATTGAATTGTACATCAAAGTCATGAATCAGGCTTTAATGTGTTCAGAAGCCGAACAAACCCAGTTGGGCTGGGTGGGGAGGAGACACTCAAAGACATTCTTTCCCTTTGGCAATATTCAGTCTCAGGCTAGTTCTACTCATGGGGTTGGAAGGGCCAGCTAGCCCAGATTTAATGCAGAATGTAAGGTTGTCACCTTGTGAATCTGGTGTACGATTTTAGATAATACCCTTTCTAGAGAAGGAGGTACAGTGTAGGCAGAATGATGAGGTTTGGAAATTCTCTTGTTAGAAAAAGGGATTGCTGTCTATAGGCATGGGGAATTGGTTCTGCTTAGAAGCTTAAATAATCTATCTTTTTTGTGCTTTTGTGAAAAGAAAGAGCAAAATAAAAACAGGAAACCACTTTAAATTAATTACTGGTGGCATCAGAACTTGACAGCTGGAACTTCTGGCTTCTGAGTTTTATGAATTGAATGCCTAAAATGAGTGGTGCAGCTGGAGGGGAAGGGGTTAAACTTGCTTGGAAATCACACCTTTTGATCTCGCTGACCTCACCCTTTATTCTAGAGTTATATGTGCAGATATTAGTAGATGAAAGTAAACTCTACCCACATTTACAGTCACCCATATTCATTGATTGCATTCACATTTCATCCTTCTGAGGAGTTCAGATTGGAGCCAGGATGGTGAAGTAGGTGGACTAGAGCTTGGAAATGTTACTTTTTTGAACTACAGCTCTTAAAATTTACCAGCCAGCAGAGTGATGATGATGATGCAGACCTACTCTGGCTATATTGAGCCATATAACACCACCACCCTAGAGGATTCAAAAACTGTTCAATAATTTGCTTTGGGCACTGTAGTGGAAGGAAAGGAATGCCAGTCTCCACAGCACCCCCAAATGGACATACATATGCGTGAGGGAAACATGTGTGAGTATGTCCTTAACAGGATGCTAGCCTGTGGGAGTTGCACTCCAGAAAAGTAGCTTTCCCTAGCTTTGGGATGGAACAGCCAAACAGGGTTTGCAGCTGAGCACAGATTTGGACATAGGTCTCCCTAGCCCAAATCTATTACAGTTGTCCCTCCATATTTGCTAGGGGTGGGGGTGCAGGATCCCTGCAAAAATGGAAAAACTGCAAATATCGAAATGTATGTGTCTGTGAGAAGGGGGCCATGGTGTGATGGGGACATCTTGCACCAGCCAGGACAGGGAAGGGAGAGGAGAAAGAGGGGAAGGTAGTCCTGTACTTCCTCTCTCTTGCTCATCTCTCTCCTTGCATCTGTGTGTGGGGCATAGGGAGAGGGTTTGTGGTGCTGAGAAGTTGGGCTGCAAGACATCCTTAGCTAGGCAGGCAGCAGCTGGTAGAGGAAATGGAGGACCAGAGGCAGGTTTTTAAAGAGCTGTGCATCCTGATCAGAGCAGCTGAGAGGGAAGGTTCCCCCAGAAAAGAAGCACTTGAGATGATAATGCCAGGAGTTAGAGAATCATAGAGTTCAAAGAGACCACAAGGGCCATCAAGTCCAACTCTATTCTGCCATGCAGGAATATACCATCAAAGCATTCTTGACAGATGGCCATCCAGCCTCTCTTTAAAAACCTCCAAAGGAGGAGACTCCATCACACTCTGGAGCAGCATATCCCACTGTTGAACTACTCTTAATCATCAGGAAATTCTTCCTAACGTTTAGGTGGAATTTCTTTTCCTAAAGTTTGAAGACACTGAGAAACTCACAAATAATCAAATCCGTGAAAGTTAAACCTACAAATGTAGAGGGCTGAGTGTACTCTTCCCCTGTCTCTCACTGGCTGTTTTTTATTTTGCCTGTTGCAGAACTGCACCCTGGTATGTGCCCTAAGTTTTGGTGCTGGTGAACCCTTTCTTAAATGTAAGCCCTGCAGGGATAGGAAAGAGGTCTACTGGGTTGAGAGTGCTGAACTGTGAGGTACAGATGAGCCTGCTTGGTGCCATTTAATTATTTTTTTCACCAAGACACACACACACACAGCTAATTATTTCAAGTAACAATGATCAAAGGTGCAGGTTGTCAAACATCCAGGTTGCTGGGTCTACTCATTTTATAACTAGACCCTTGAGACCCAGAAGGTACAAAACAGTGACTTGTGGGTGAAGGGCATATGCTAAGAATTAAGAAATGACGTGCCTCCATGCACATGCTCACCCCAGGAATTTGTTCTGGTAACAGAGCCTATAGTCCTTTCACATGTAAATCAACTCTTTGTGCCCCCCCCACTTCTATATCTATCTATCCTATTTCCGAGCAGGAAGACCACATTTTGTTCTTCTTCTTGCTGTTGTTGAAAAAAGTGGCAAGTTATAACCCTTTCATACTGTACAATTATAACACTTCAACTGCAGTGGCTGCATTCTGGAAAATCCTAGGGTTTCCAGAAGACACTAGAGGAACTTTCTGGCTGAGATGAATTGTAAATGGCCCTCCCTAAATTGCAAACCCCAGGATTCTGTCGGATGCAACCATGGCAGTTATAGTGGAATCCTACATGTGCAGTGTGAAAGGGCCCTTAGAGTCCCTTGTCAGCCAGTACAAATTACCCAGAGGTTTGCCAGTTTGATCACAAACTACTTTCTGCTCATCCTTGGTATAAGCCCACAAGGAGACAGATTTTACCACTCAAGTTCCTCTGCAGCAGATCGTTTTCTCTCATGGTTTAATTTGTGAGCCACTGCTGGCAGCATGAGGGTTAATGGACCGTACAGAGTGGTGCTTGGCATCTCCCCCCACCTTAAGTCTGTGTCCATGCCCAGGGGCTGCTTAGCATATTATCTGTATCTATAAAATATGCTTTTTCTATGAATCAGTGTGCTCTTGTGTCCTAAGCTTCATTTGTTATTTTGTATAGGTTTCTTGGTTTGCCCATTGTAAATGAGGGTTTGTTTGTTTGTTTGTTTGTTTGTTTTTGAAACAGCTTAAGCACACATCTTACTTCTCAAGTGGAGAGGCAGCAAAAAGCTAAATGTAAGGCTTTTTTAACGGACTGCAGTGGAGCAGACATTGTGTGGGATGAGCTATACAGGTACACTTCAATTAATGAAATAGATGTGTTCCTGGACATTACTCCTTCAACAGGAAATTTGGTACCAGAGGCTGAAATAACATTGAAAGAATAGGGATAGGTTCCCAACCCATAAAAGGAAGAGCAGTTCAACATATTTCAGCAAAATTTTTATTCACAACTAACTGTGTGCACATATGAAATGAAACAACCAAGTCAGATAAGCCTTGTATAGGTAAATAAGAACATTGAATGTTTTAGAGACCACTTGAAATTTTCTTATAAACTGCGTCAAAGAATGACCTTTTATTTCACAGGCCAACATTTATTATTACTGTTTTGGTGGCCAAAGTATATATCAAGGCTTCTTTCACATGCTGGGGGAACCTGGTGAGGCAGGCTTATCTGCTCTCTCCTTTCTCTTTTTTCATGTTCACACATGCTCAGAAAGGAATTTTGGAGACAGCTGCTGTTCAGCTTGCCTGCTGTAAGCAGGTCCACAGAACTACAGAAAGATTGGCTGGAGTGGAGTCTCACTCTTTCCCAGCTAATGCTTCATTGCATTGTTTACTGCAGACATGCTGTTGGAACTCAACATCAAAACTTGGGTGTGTGTGCATGTATAGTTAAGAGCTGCCCCTGTTGAAATGAAAAGTAATTTGGAGTAAGTTGGCCCTGAGTGGGCAAGATCGATCAGCTTAACAAAAGACCTACTTCTGGTAGAGATAAGAACTGCTAGAGTTTTTAAAAATCTTTTTTTATTGTTATTATAAAGAAAAATTAAAAAAAAATTACATAATGTGACAAACATAAAAGTGAAGGGAAAAATTACAAAAAAAACACCGCTTACATTTCTATTTCTCTCCAACTCCATTTACATAATATTACTTATTCAATGTATTATAAATCATACTGATTATATATTCTGGTTATATATATATGTGTGAATCTCATTCTCATTATACCCATTGTTATTAATATTCCCATAATTAACATTTTGAAAATGTACTATTAGTAATTTCATTCTTATTTCTATCCTTCTCAAACTAAATTCAACCTATTACTATTACTAAGTGTACCCCATCCCCAGAGCCAATTACGCCTTGAATTACTCCACCTTCCAAAATTGTAACTCTTCTTGTGGAAGTGTGATACTTTCCTCTTCTACTAATACCTTTTGCACAAATATCTTCCATATTGCATCAAAATCACTTCCTTTTGTTATTCCTAGAATTTTTAAAAATTTATTTGTAGAGTTATCAGCAAAGCTCTTTGCTCTCCTTTGAAGGCATTGCTATAGGCAGTGTTTGACAAGAGCCTGCTGGCTTGTGGATTCAAGGAACTCAGGTCCAGAAAGTAACTTTTCTAGGCTCGGGTTCTGAAAAACACCTATGTCATTAAAACCCAAATATTCAGTAGTACCTCTGTTTCTCAGTAGGCATGCTAGTTTTTCTGATGTGTTTCAGAAAGTCTCATTGGTTGCTCCAAGCCTTCCAGTAACCTGAAAACTGGTCTTTTCCAGTGGAGAACAACATTGACACTGACCATGGCTATGTGGGAACGAGTGCATATTGTTTAAGGAAGAGACCTGAGAAAGCATTCCCTCCCTTCTGCTCTTACACTGCTGCCCGATTCCAAGTATTTTTAAAAAATGAAGAAAAGTAATTACAAATCAAATCTCTGCATGTGCAATTATTTTGCTTGAATTAAAAAAGTGCGCCTGCTCCCCACCCCACGCCCGTTGCATTGCTTTGCAGTGTTTCTGTCATGCTCGCTTGTGCAGAGAACCAACAGATGTCCTGGAAGGTGAAAAAAAAAGAGCATTCAAGTGCAGCCACTGCTGTTATTCTTTTTAATAACATGAATGTGCTTTTTGTCAAGAGCGAATCAATGCAGTCTGCAACAATCCAAACAGCTCTCAAAGAAGCATCATACCTGCCATGTTTTTGTAAAAAAGAATACCACCTGGGCTTCATGCCAGATCATTTTGAGGCCAAGAAAAAAAAACACAGACTTGCCCCCCCTTGCACTCCTAGGATTAGTCTGGAATAACTGTTACTTGATTGATTCCATGCTTGTGGTAATATAACAAATGAGCAGAATTTGGAAAAGTTTTTTTTTAAATTCAGTTCTCAGAATCCCTGGCCAGCAGTGATCAGGGTTTCTGAGTTATTTTCCAAATTGGAAAAGGGAAGCTTTCCTGTTTATTTATATATTCATTTATTTAGTATCTTGCCTTTTTCCCAGCACAGGATTCAGGGGAGTGTACAATTTAAAAATGCAATACAACTAAAAAGATCATAGTACAAAAGTTAGAACACAATTAAACCAAACTTTGAATTAAAAAACATAAGTGAAAAACAGCTTTTAAAAGACATTCAAAACATAATATAGTAATAGAGCACTACACCCCTGCCCCATTAAAATCTCTGACTGCCACAATGTACTGAAAACCAAATGCCTCTTTAAATAAAAAGGTCTTTATCTGCTGGCAGAAAGACAACATGGAGGGAGCCAACTGGTCTTCTTGGAGAAGGGAATTCCGTAGCTTGGGAGCAGCCACCAAGAAGACTCTCTCTCTCATGTCTTCACCAGGCGTCCCTCTCATGTTGGTGGGACTGAGAGAAAGCCTGCAGATCTTAGAGCATGGCCAAGCTCATGTGGAGAGATATGGGCCATTTCCACACTACACTATTATAGTGCTATTATTCACTTTCAACACCTGTGCAATCCTGGGCTTGACAGTTTGGGGAGGGGGGTCTTTGGCCTCAGTAAACTACAAACCTCAGAATTCCACAGAATGTTAAAAGTGGAATAATAGCACTATAACAGTGTAGTGCGGACATGGCCATGGTTTTTCAAATAGCCTGGACAGCTATATAGGGCCTTAATCATCATAGCCAGTACTTTGAACTCTGCCTGAAGTCGGATCAGCAGCCAGTGGAGCTGTTTCAGCAAGAAGACTTTATGCTCTCTATAACCTGCCCTCTTAACTTTTCTAAGAGACAGTGTGGAATTAGTATGCAGAGCGTTTAACATGAATGAAGGGGGACTGAATTCAGTTTCTCCCTCAAACCTAGTCAGGGAAGCTGTGAAATCTTTAGGTGTGATGGGCTTGTCAGAAACCTGGTAGAACAGAGCACTGGTTGGTTGGTTGGTTGGTTGGTTGGTTAGTTAGTTTAATGTATGTCTCACTTTCCCCCAAAAAGGGACGTAAGCAGGTGGCTATCCATAGGGAGAGCAAATTGAAGGGACTGCCGTCCAATAAGAATTTTGCTCGGTTTAGGACCATCGGTCCTAAAATTTGAAGCACTGTAGTAACTTAAAACTTCAGCTGAGCATGTAGAAATACAGTTTAGGCATCCCAAGAAAAGAAACAGGCAAAGTTACCAAAGGAATTGTGAACATTGCAGATATAGGACTTCTAAGTGGGAATGATATTCAGTGGCTCACTCTCTGCAGTGCTAGAAATTTGGGAACTGAAGGAAAAATTCATTGAGGGTGGCAGAATTCTTATTTTGGGGTGAGGATAGGTGTCATCATCCTCACCTCCCATAGGTACATCCTTGGAACATGAAGACAAAAGTGTTTGGTCAGATGAGCAACTACATTTTGAGTAATTAGTCGGCAACATATTTAATTTTAATGTTTATTGCAATAAAAACTGCAGGTGGCAAACACCATCATGTTAGAAGCATTTTGTCCTTTTTGTGTGCAGGATATTCCTTCTGGTATAACTGCTGCTATATAGCCAGGGGTTGAACTTTTGAAAAGTTAGTGTTCTGGGGAGGTGTGCTATTTTTCCCTTTATGCACAAATTTCAGGCGTATTCAGTTGATGTCAATTCATAGAATCATAGAGTTGGAGGAAACCCCAATGGCCATTGGATCAACTCTCTGCCATACAGGAACACATACTCAGAGCACCTCCAGCAAATGGCCAGCCAGCCTCTGTTTAAAAACCTCTAAAGAAAGGGACTCCGCCACACTCTGAGGCAGCATATTCCACTATCAAACGGCTCTTACCATCAAGAAGTTCTTCCTGATGTTTAGGTGAAATCTCTTTTGCTGTTGTTTGAATCCACTGCTCCATGTCCTAGTTTCTGGAACAGCAGAAAATAAGCTTGTTCTGTCTTCAACATGACATCCTTTCAAATATTTATATATGGCTAGGTCATCTCTTAACCTTCTTTTCATCAGGCTAAACATACCTATCTTCTCACAGGGCGTGGTTTCTAGACCCTTCACCATTTTGGTCACCCTCCTCTGGATATGTTCCAGTTTGTCGATTTCCTGCTTGAATCACCTGAGTTTCATGCCTTTTTTAAAAGCAGAATGGCAGACCTACTGATGATCTGTGGTAATTCCCCTCCCCAAATGCGTGAGATGTTTACTTCATTCAGCCAAAGCTAGGCTTTTACTCAGAGGACATTTTATTTGGCCACCGTCAGATTGTGGAGTGACCTGCTGGAAGATATTTCTCAGCTGGTGATGCTGTCTATTTAAAATAGCAGTAAAACCAGTCCCTTCTGGTTTTATCCAGATGATTTTTAAATTATACATTTTTGAAGTATTTATTGATGGATTTTAGTAAGTATTGGTTTTATGCAGTCTTTGAACTGATGTTATATACTGTGTAATTTGTTGTTGTTCCCTGCCTTGATCCATAGGGAGAGGAAGGTAAGAAATAAATATTATTACTATTACTGTTATTATTATTATTCTCTAAAACTAGGTTGCTGTTCCCAAGTCAAGAAATAAAATGGCACCCTTTCCCATTTAATGTACAAAAAGCTATCTAGTCTGGCTACCATTTTAAAACTGACCATGGGACATTGTCTTCCACTGCACCTGAAAGCAGCTGGTCTCAGAGAACTCACAGCAAGCCAGGTGGGACACAGCAGCTTCTTCAGCCCCTTGCTGGTGCCTCCCAGAAACTTCAGCCTAAAGTAGCAGTTTTATTCTGCCTAATAACAGGACTACCTTTTATGTATCTCCCAAATGGTTTGAGAAGTCCTTGAACAAGTGAAAAAAATGAAGGGTAAAAAATTTATGAGGCAAAGTAGCGTTTGGAGGAACATACAGTTCCATTCTAGGTATGACTGATTTGGACCTGTTCGAGGCCATAAGCACACTGAGTTCTGTGCCACCTCTTAGCCTAGAAAAGAGCAGGTTAACATGATAGCCATGTTTGAAAGGATGTCATATGTAGGATGGAGCAAGCTTGTTTTCTGCTGCTCTAGAGACTAGGAAATTGAGAAATGCATTCAAACTACAGGAAATGAGATTCCCTCTAAGTATTAGGAAGAACTTTCTGACAGGAAGAGCTGTCTGATAGTGGAATATGTTGCCCCCAGGGTGTCTGGAGTCTCCTTCTTTGGAGAGGCTGGATGGCTGTCTGTCAGAAGTGCTTTGATTGTGTATTCCTGCATGGCAGGGGGTTGGGTTTGATGACCCGTGTGGTCCCTTCCAACTCTGATTCATTGCCTTCAAACCCTATTAATGTGTTGTTGTGTTCCACAGGAATTTAAATGTTTGGGTCCCACCCCAAGTATGAAAGGTAGATATTGCTGGTGGAGGAGTGAGGAGATCCTAGTCACCAAGAAAAATCATACATTTTTTTCTCTCCTTCTGACCTCTCCCTGTGCCACAGCAGGCAGGGAATGTGAATGTGTCAAGGCTCAGTATCTTGAGGTGGCGAGAGCAAGCTGTGGCCCCCTCTTCAGTTCTACTTTCCTAGGAAGTGAGATACAAATAGAATAAGCAAAAATCTCCTCCATTCCCCTGCATTATTTAGTGTCCACCATTCTACATGATGTGCCAAGCCTGAGGCATTATGTGCCTTGATGCAATGCCTCAGGACAGCTGGCTGAGCTTGTTATCCTTGGAGAAGACACAGTGGGTTTGTGGTTAATGAACCCGTAGCATTAACAAACCCATAACATGAGTCTAACTTAGTTAACACATACACAAAAAACAACATTGTCAAAATCCCTCCAAACCTTGTTACGTGCCACAACTCTCTAGTGGTTGGTTATCACCCTGAGTGTGAAAATTTCATACCACTGGCAGGGGGAGTCCTAGTGACCACCAGAAATTATGCAGTCTCTTCCCTTCCTCTGTGTCAGACTGGCTATCAAAGCCCTCAGCTAGGCTAGCCTGTCCTGGTTTTTTGTTCTTACGTGCCACAACAGTCAGGAATTTGGATGCGTCAGGACTCAGAATCTTGAGCTGGGCAGCATATACTCTGATCCCTTCTCCCTTCAGTTCCTTTTTCCCTGGGATTCAGGATGCATATAGAACAAGCAGTTATTCTCTTTCTCTCCCCATATTTCTTAGTGTCCACGATTCTATATTATTGGCCCAGCCCCTGAGGCATTGTGTGTCATAGGAGACTGCCTTCCCTCCAGAGCTCTTGCTGAGCTCATTATCCTTGGAACAGATACAGTTGACATTGCTTCATTAGCCTCATTAGCAGGTTGCTGTGGTGCCAGGCTTTTAAGAGTCTGTATTCATTTACATGCAAACACATATGGAGGTGCATGTGTGCATATTTGTACGTTGGCTGTGCTGCATTGCATTGTGTTGACACTGTGTTATGCACTGTGGTGGTGAAGCTGGGATACAACTTTTTTGAACTTGAAGTGGAGGGATCTGTAATACTTTGGTAAAGGGTTATAAATTTTGCAGCCACAAAAACAAACTTGATCTCTTTAAGACATTAAGCATTGTGTATTCATTTGAATAAGTGTGCTTCTTCTATTCTTGCTTTTTTTTTTAAAAAAAAATCAGATTCTGATTTTAGTGTGTGATTTTCGTCACTAACTAAGAAAGAAAAACTTGGGTTTTATTGTACATTTGTGAGGTTTTTTTCCCCCCTTGTGGTATGGGTAATGAGCGTGTAAAAGTAAAAGGGAAAAGCCCGAGAGTTCTAGTCAAGCCTTTCCTGTCTGCAGATAATTCAGCCTCTAAAGCCTCTTTCGGATTCTAAGCAGGTGTCACCCAAGGCATTTTGCAGTCTGAGGCAGCCTTCAAAGTGCATGATATCCAAAGGCAGCCAAGTTAATTGGACAGAAGAAGAAGAAAATTCCAGAAGCACTGTCCCGTCCCCATCAGTAAAAATAACAACACTGTAAATAATTAGCCCTTTGCTGCCCTGTTATGACAGCCCAAATTGGCTGCTTGAGATGGTTGCTCCATCTTGCCTAGTGTTGTGGGTACATCAGGCTTTTTTCAGTCTTCTGAGTATAGGATTGTGGTTTTAGTTTTAAGCTGCAGGAGACAAGAATATGGTCAGGTCTCCTCAGCCATACAATTGTGGTGGCAAGGGGGTCTGTGCAATCCTGACTCAAACATGATAAAATGAAAACTAGTCAGTCTTAAAGGTGCTGCTACGTTCCATCTCCCCCCCCCACTGCTTTTTGTAACTCACACATGTCCAGTAATGAATAGGAGTTTAGGATTAGGACAGAGATGAGAACATAAAGCCCTCTAGATGTTGTTGGGAGTACAGTTCCCAGCACTCCTAGGCAGCATAGGCAGCCGTGAGTAATGCTGAGATCTGCAGTCCAACAGCATCTGGAGTGCTGCATGATTCCCAGCTCTGGGTTAGCCACAGAGCTGTTCTTCCAGCTGATCTCAGAGAACTATCTGTCAACAGAAGAGCCAGAAAAAGGCTCAGGACAGGAGCTGAGTTACACCACATCCAAAACTCCACCAGCCGAGGGATACAGCTCTAAGGCCAGCACAGTGAGACCAGGGCGAGGGTGGAGGTAAGTGATTTCCAATCCCCTTGGCTGGCAGAGATTTGGATTCAGCAGAGCTTCAGCAGACCTGCTGTCATCTCAGCTGGACCTTGGCCAGTGAGGACTGTGCAGTGTCCTTTAAATATGCGAAACACTTTGCAGCCCTTTTCTCATCTTGAATCATCACCAGCTTTTCACCCTGCCACTGTTAACAACTGCTTGATATGCAGCCACATTTACCTACTGATTTCTGCACTTCCAGCTGCTGCTGACAGTTACAGGAAGGGGTCAAGCAATTCTGCTCATTCCCAGTGACTACCCTGCAAAGTAGACAAGTTAGCCACATGGAAAAAGAGGGCAGGGCACCTGTAGTTTTACCAGTTTTGTGGAAGAGGGAGTTCCAACACGTAAACTTTCACCTTAAAGAAAAGTCACAAGTATTTAAACATATCTACATGGGTACATGCATGGATACTGAGAGGATGTTGCCCCCCTCCCAGCAACTAGTAACTTCAGATGGGGAAAGTGGTGAATGTAGAAGGACAGCCTCCATCCTTACCCCCAGACCACAGGTCTGATGTGATTCTTCCCCTATTCCTGTTACTTTTGGCTTTTAAACTGGAAAGGAGGAATCTTATGGCAGCTGTCCTGCATCACTTCTAGTGATGCCCTTATTTGCACTATTTCTGACAAGAAAGGGAAGTTGAAAAAATGGTTCACTCAAGGGCATCCTGTAAATTCATGGCTGAGCAAGGATTTGAGTCCATTTCCATCTCCGGCTCACTGGACCATATGGAAGGACTCTCTCTCCTGCATAAGCTGCTTGAGAGAAGCCATGTTCCTTGCTTATTCTTGGACTTCCTTGTCTCAGATCTCATGGGTTCTCTGCCTTTCAAGTCTGAAACGTGAGGAACTGGGCAGTTGTTTTGCTTTTTCTTAACCTGGACAGGGGTGAGGGGGAACCAAACAGGGTTGGCGCTACCAGTTGGTAGAATGAAAGATCTGCCTCAGGCAGCAGATTCTCGATATCATGAAAACACAGCAAATAGTTATTTAATTTGGAGTTGCTGTTTATGTCCTTGTGTTTTTTACTACCAGGGAAATAAATTTGTCTGATTTTTCAGCCTCCTGTACCAAAATATTTGGCTTTCTATAGGCATTATACACTTTGACTTGGGCCAGGGGAAGGCACTTGCTGCTCTGCCTCAGACAGCAAAATGTCTCAGGCCAGACTTGCCGCATGCTTTCCGCTTCTTTGTTATTGATCCATAGATTCTTTTGTTCCCTTGCTTTCCCAGTGAGAGAAGGTGCAAGGAGGTGCTTAGCTGATATCCAATCTGCCACCTACTAATCTGCGGCCAGTTATAAATGTTGTCTTGCTTTCCCTCTTAAAAGGTTCTGCCCTTAGCATGTCGTTCACAGATTTGTGCAAGTAAGATAATAAGGTCAGTGCTCCAAAGTCACAGAATACTTTTTGAAATAAGGAGGAGGGGCAAACTAGATGAGATGTTCTTCCAAGACTTTGGTGCTTGTATTATTTTTGGGGGGCCCATGCAAAAGAGGTGGCAGGGATTCAGACCAGGGGGAGGGTTTTATGTCTTTGTTGGAGTACTGTTCTTAATGAGGAGACATTGACAATTGTTATACAAGAAAAGCTCCCACTGGTGTTTTTACTTCCATTACAAAGAGTTGTTGAGGGAGGGAGGTTCAGTCAGAGTTTGGAAAAGTTATTTTTTTGGACTACAGCTCACAGAATTCACCAGCCAGCTTAGCAGTGCTGCTGGGAGTGTTCTGTTGAGTTTTTAACACCCCCTCAAATAATTTTTCTAAGCTTTGGTACGGAGCAGTTGAGACGATTTCATGGCTGAACAGGGATTTGAATTCAGAGCTCCATGGTCCAAAATGTAATACTCTTGCTTCTACTTGACACTGGCTCTTGTTTGTTACTACTGCTGCTATCCCAGGACTGAGCGCTGAAGTATACCCAAAGTTCTGAGGCTGCTTTGGCCTCTTTAAATTTAAGCCCTAATTGTGTATGAGTGGGATCTCCATGGCCATTTCTGCACTACACTGTTATAGTGCTATTATTCCATTTTCAACATCCTGAGGAGTTCTGGGGTTTGTAGTTTCCTGAGTCCCAAGAGCTCTCTGGCTGAGAATTCTAAATGCCCTTCCCGAAACTGCAAATCCCAGGATTCCATAAGATGTTGAAAGAGGAACAATAGCACTATAACAGGGTAGTGTGGAAATGTCCCTAGATAGGAACTTGAGAAGGCAAGACAGTAAGGTACAGGGCTGCTGGCCACTGGTAATGGTTTTTCACAAAGTGTTTAGAGATATCTAAAGGACAGAGCAAGAGAGATTGCTGATTAGTTTAAATAATGGTGGCTTAAGGCAAAGATTGTCAGCCTTGGTTAGTGCTTGGATGGGAGGCCACCAAGAAATACCAGGTGCTATAGGCTATATTTCAGAGGAAGGACCTGGCAAAACCACCTCTGATTACTCCTTGCCTAGGCAAATCTTATGAAATTCATGGGGTCATCCTAAGTCAACAGGCAGTTTGAAAGCACATGCACACACAAGGCAAGAATTGCCTGATGCCAAAATTACCAAGGCTGAAATTTTTAGAACTAGGTCCAGAAGGTGCAAAATAGTGCTCAGAGGCAGAAAAACAATGCTCACATTTAAGGAGTAGGGTGCCTCAGGGTGTGTGCTCAGCCGAGGAACTAACTTTAGTACTAGCATTGAGGTTATAGTCCTTTCACATACAAATCCGCTCCCAGATTTCCTCTCAACTTATCTGCTGAAGTTGTAATTGAGGAACTCGTCCCCCACCGCCCACGTGACAACGGGTGGCGGGGGGCGCATTTTGCCGTCCTCCCGCGGGGAGAGATGGAACATCTGGGCATTCGGGGGAGGCGGGGCCGGCAGGCACGTTTTTGGGCTGCCCCGCCTCCCCCTCGGCCTCATAACTTTCCCAAGCTCTGGCCTAAATTCCGATGAAGACTGTGGCAGGAATATGGTTAAAGCTCTGTTCCTGAGTCCCAATTTGGCTCCCCCTCCCATCATACTGGGTCCCATAGAATCATAGAGTTGGAAGGGGCCTTCTGGGCCATTGAGTTCAACCCTCTGCTCAGTATAGGATCCCAGCTAAAGCTTCCTCAGCAGGTGGCTGTCCAGCTTCTTTTTGAAGATGTCCAAAAAAGATCCCACCACCTCTCTAGGAGAAAAGTGGGGTGTGAATTAATTAAATAAATAAATCATAGAATCATAGAAATTTAGAGTTGGAAGAGACCACACAGTCCATCCAGTCCAACCCCCTGCCATGCAGGAACACCCTCAAAGCACTCCCGACAGATGGCCATCCAGCCTCTGCTTAAAAACCTTCAAGGAAGGAGCCTCCACTACACTCCGAGGCAGCAGATTGCACTGCCGGACAGCCCTGACTGTCAGAAAGTTCTTCCTGAGGTTCAGGTGGAATCTCCTTTCCTGCAGCTTGAATCCATTGCTCCTTGTCCTGGTCTCTGGAGCAGCAGAAAACAAGCCCTCTCCTTCCTCTACATGGCATCCCTTCAAATATTTAAACATGGCTATCATGTCCCCTCTTAACCTCCTCTTCTGCAGACTAAACATACCCAGCTCTCTAAGTCTATCCTCATAGGGCTTGGCTTCCAGACCTCTCACCATTTTGGTCACCCTCCTCTGGATTTGCTCCAGCTTGTCAATATCCTTCTTGAATTGGGGTGCCCAGAACTGGACACAGTATTCAAGATGAGGTCTAACCAAAGCAGAGTAGAGTGGCGCCAGTACCTCCCTCGATCTAGACACCATACTCCTATTGATGCAACCAAGAATTGCATTGGCTTTCTTGGCTGCCGCATCACACTGCTGACTCATGTTCAGCTTGTGGTCTATGAAGACTCCTAGATCCCTTTCACACGTACTGCTATCCAGCCACGTGTCCCCCATCCTGTATTTCTGTATTCCATTTTTTCTACCTGAATGTAGGACCTTACACTTCTCTCTGTTGAATTTCATTTTGTTCGCCTTGGCCCAGCTCTCCAATCTATCCAGGTCATTTTGAATTTTTATCCTGTCCTCTGGCGTATTAGCAACCCCTCCCAATTTGGTGTCATCAGCAGATCTTATGAGCATGCCCTCTATTCCTTCATCCAAGTCGTTGAAAAAAATATTGAACAGCACTGGGCCCGGGACAGAACCCTGTGGCACCCCACAGGTCACTTCTCTCCAGCATGAAAAGCAGCCATTCGTGATAAATGCTGGTACATTTGAGTGATGAAATGTAGATATCATTGTGTCCAATTTGTCTGTGAGAGGAGGACACCGTTGTAGGAAGTAGATAGATTTCATGATTCCTTCTGTCTATTTACCTGTAGGGGCATATGTGTGCCCAAAAGGGCAATAGTAAGTCTCTCTTACAAGCAGAGCCATCAGATCATTATTCAGAATGAGGTGCTCACCACAAGCAGCAGATCCTTGAGGATGGTGTAGTACATTGGCAAGGTGTTTGGGATCAGAGCTGCATGTGGCATGTAGCATGTCCTGCCCCTTCTGACGTAGCCTGCCATCCTATCACATGAGCCGAAATAAGTTCCAAGTGTCCGTTGGCTTCTCTATGTGGAATTGGGGACAGGGGAATTTGTCCTTTGCCTGTAGCAGCATAAGTGTTGGGTCATCTCTGCTCTCCAAAAGCCCTGGGAACTACAGTTCTGCAAGAGGGACTGAGAACATAACTCGTGCCTTCTCTAAGGCCCTTTTTGTACCTTTCCTTCATCGCGGCAGTGGGGAGCAGTGCTCACGTGAGCAGCCATTTGTGCGAGCCGCTCACGGCAGCCCTTCTGCCTCCCACAGCGGCTTGCCGTTTGTGTGACCGTCGCGCTAGCGCCCCGCCCCTTCCTTTTGCAGCGCAGCCTGGGAGCTGTAGGCTGTGCTGGGCGAGGAAGCGCGACCAGGCCGGCTTGTTCGGCGCACCACATGCAGGTAAGTGCACGAGGGCCCTGCGAGCATTGTGCGACCGCGCAGTATTTTCGGCTTAGAGCGGAAAATTAAAAAATGCGTGTGCGGCCCGCCTTAGGCTTGTGAGCGTCGCATGGGTGGGAGTGCATCGTACGGACCGACGCTCCCATTCACGCGACGCTCAAGGGGCCCTCGCGCAAAAAAAAACTGCATGCGAAAAGGGAGTTAGTTACTATTTTCTGGATTCTCTGTTGGCAAGAGCTGTGGCAGTTAAACTAATCTAAATAGGCTTGTAGCACAGATACAGGTCTTTCTTGGTCTTCTGTGTTGCCTCTCCTTCCTTCCAGGACCATAAGCATTTTTTTCTCTCTTCACTTCAGCGGCTTTCTCACCCTTCCTTGCACTTGGGATGGTTGTGAAAATAGTACACCCCCTGACCCTGACTCATTCTCTCCCCTGTATTAAGGTCCTTGTCAGCTGGTACAGGAGCATCTTCCTGGGTTTGGAGGAACAAACCTTGTTCCCATCTCCAACACTCCCAGCCTACGCCACCTTGGTAATGAGTCACGCGAGACCTCTACGTTTTGTATGCCACTGTCACTGCCGTTGACGGATGGTTCTGTTAGCAGCTCTGGCCCACGTCCCCCTCTTGCCAGCATCTCTCTGGGCTCCATGGAGATTTATGTCTTTAATATCCCCAGCCTTGCAAAAATTCCCACAGCAAATGAAGCCACCCCAGGACAAGTCAGTGTCGTGTGGAGAGACTATTTGTGCTGAGAATCTTGGTTATAGCCTGAAATACAGGGTAGTGGAGAAGGGGGATGGGGGGATAGGTTCACAGATTTTGGGTTTCTCTGGCAGGGAGGGTGCTAGTGTGTACTAAGAGAAAAAAAGATCTAGAAGTCTCTGTTTTCAGTACCTGCATTTGGAGTGAAATGGACAAAGGTGCTGTGTGTGTGTGTGTGTGTGTGTGTGTGTTACTGGGTGAGCAACCAGTATTATTACAGAGCTCACATTTTGCATGCAGAAAGTCCCAGTGTTCAGTACCCCACACACCTTCACTAAAAAGGTGCAAATATAGGGCTGTCTCCGGACATTTTGCTCTCTGAAGAAAGGTCAAAATGGTGCCTTCCTCTATTCCGTATTTTTAAAAAGCTTGACTGGATTATGAATCTTACTGGGATTCATCTGCCACCAATGGAATAGAGTCTTCCATTGCAGTTGAAAGCAGCAAGCTTGTTTAGAAGGTTCAGGACATGTGTGGGGAGCATTCGAAGTTCTGTCTTTCAAAAGATGAAATGGTGGTGAAGAGACCCAGAAGAGACCACTCTGCTTTCTCCCTCTCTTCCCCCCATTCCACCATCCACTACCAGAGGTGGCTCCCTCATTGTGCCTAATGGTAGGGCCAGCACTGATCAGATAACAGGTGGTGGGAAGGAGTTTGTTTTGACTCAGACCTTAGAGAGCTGCTGTTAGCCAGGAAAGGCAGCCCTAAGTCAGGTGAGCAAGTAGTCTGGCAGAAGGCAGATTCCTGTGTACACAGGCTGTAGTTGCACATGTGCTGTGGAAGCCACATTCAGGGTAGGAAATCACGAATGTTAAGGGAGGTTGAATATTGCTTGGCTGCCAATGCCTCATCTACATTCCACACAATCCCAGCTTTTCATTCTGCAACTTCTCTTTAAGAGTGACCATGCTGCATATGTGGTATACGAACAGATTCAGGTGCTTCATCACAGGTCAGCCCATTGATCTGTCTAGACTGAGAGTCTGGAAAAGTTATTAGGGTTGGTGCAATTCCCAGAACCCTGTGGCTGGGAGTTGTAGTCTAGGCTCTGCCTACTTTAATCCTGTCTATTCTGACCTTCAGTAGCTCTCCAAGATCTTGGGCAGGCAGTGACCTTCTCCACATAAGTTGTGTGCTCCACTACTTAGCTGTCAACACTCACGTTGGCATCCAGATCCAGTTTTCTGACATAAGCCAGCCAGATGCCCCAGGCATTTTCAGAAATAGGCAGTTGAAAGCTGTTGCTTCCTATCCTGTCTTGCAGAAGGGAGAGAAGGTTTGATTTCAGCTCAACCCCCTCTGATTTTTCACACTTCTCTGTTGACTAGAATGTGTAGCGAGGAGGGCAGAGCTGTGAATCCTGCCTGGCTGATTCCAGAGATACCCTAGCAAGAAACAAGACAGTCAGATAATTACAGCTGCTGAATAGAAATGTATGAGCTTTTTGTTCAAGACTAGAGAACCTTGGGCCCACTAGATGTTTTGGGGTCCAGCTCCCCAAAGCCCCAGCCAAGATGGTCAGTGCTGATGTAGTTAGTCCGAACCATGTAGATAGCCAGATGTTCCCTGCTCCAAATATCTGGAAACTAAAATCATAGCAATTTTGCAGTTTTGACTTCCTTGGCCAGGAGCTACCACATGGCTTCCTCTTCCTAATTCCTAATTCAATTAGGTAGTACATAAATTTATTAGCCATGCATTTGCGAAAGTACTCAGGATAATATGTACTTAAACACATACACACACACACACACACACACACACACACACACACACACACAGAGTACTGTAAGATTCAATGCCATGAGTCAGTGAAAGTGAGCCAAACCATAAAACAGGCACCAAAACAAGATAGTTGCAATGCCCGGGCATTTATATATATATATTTTCCTCCTGGTACTCAGAAGACAAGAGCCAGTGTGATGTAGTGGTTTGAGCATTGGGCTATGATCCTTGAGTTTGATTCCCCACTTAGCCATGGAAACTCACTGTGCGACCTTGAGCGTGTCACATACTCTCAGCCCCCAGAAAAACCTGGTGCTAGGTTTGCCTTTGGGTCACCATAAGTCTAAACCAGCTGAAGGCACATAACAACAACAAGGAAGACACCTGAGGAAATGTTAGACACGCTTCTTGCTGGGGGTGAAGGAGACCAAATCAGAGAACCTTTCACTGACTGTGACCAGCCTAATCTCAGAAGACAGTGGGCCTCAGAGAAGGGATGAAGATTAAAAGATGCAAGCATTTAGATCATAGGATAGAAAGTGATTCCTTAGATGTACCCAACTCTTAAACCATTTAGGGTTTTATAGGGAACAACCAGCACATTTTATTATATATGGAAATGGATCAGCAAGCACCCTGATCGTTTGAAAAACAATGTAATTATGTTCTCTGTAGCCAGACCAGAATGTGGGGGGAAAATTGTCTTTTTTTTAGTACGCTCCCAGAATCCTTCCGCTAGTATGGTTGCCAGGCTCAGTAACAATTTTGCAGCTGCATTTTGTACTATTTCAGCCTTCTTGCACCTGGTTCAGTCTGTTGGATGGCAACTCTCATTGTACCCAGTTAACATTGCCTTTGGTTATGCATGCTCTTGAAAATAGGAGTCATAGTGCAATACTTTGGCGGGGGGGGGTGTTACAAGTTATAGTGCAACACATCTGAGAGAGTTATCAAGCTTTTTTCTGTTGTTGTTGTTGTGTTGTTGTTGTTGTTTGTCTTCAAGTCATTTCCAACTTATGGTGACCCTAATGCAAGCCTATCACATGGTTTTCTTGGCAAGATTTGTTCAGAAGGGGTTTGCAGCTGCCTTCCTCTGAGGGTGAGAGAGTGTGACTTGCCTAAGGTTACCCAGTGAGTTTCTGTGGCTGAGCAGAGATTCAAAACCTGGTCTCCCAGAGTCCTAGTCCCACACTTAAGCCACTACACTACAGAAGCCACTGTCTGATTTCTGAGATCTTCAAAGGTGACCCTCCTCCATCAAATTAATTAGAGTTCTCATATCTCTATTAAGAATTATTCAAATCAGTTGAGGATCATGTCAGAGGAAGTTGACTCTTAATGCCTATGCTGCAATGTATTATTTACCTGCCTTTAAGATACCACAGAATTATCCATTGTTGTTTTTCTGTCTCATATGATTTTCAAATCCTGTAGAATTTACATTACTGCCCCCCAAGTAAGCCTCACTGATCTTCTGCTGCTCCAGAGACCAGGAAAGGAGCAATGGATTCAAGCTGCAGGAAAGGAGATTCCACCTGAACCTCAGGAAGAACTTCCTGACAGTCAGGGCTGTCCGGCAGTGGAATCTGCTGCCTCGAAGTGTAGTGGAGGCTCCTTCTTTAGAGGTTTTTAAGCAGAGGCTGGATGGCCATCTGTCGGGAGTGCTTTGAGGGTGTTCCTGCATGGCAGGGGGTTGGACTGGATGGGCCCTGGGGTCTCTTCCAACTCTACATTCTATGATTCTATGATTAGTGAGGCCTGCTTCTGAGCAGAAATGCCTAGGGTTGCATGGTTAGTTCCTTGTGCAAATTGAGAAGAAGAATTCCCTCCCTATCTCTGTCCCCCAAGCCTAATATCTGACTCTTGTTTGCCTAGCTGAAAGCCCTGGGCGTTGAGTGGCAAAGTGGATTTGGCTGAGTTATGCAGATAGCTCCTTTCTGGTGTACCATCTGCCTGCTAATCTCAGCCCCAGATCACCCACCGAAGCCCAGTATTCTGAAGCTTCACCAGTAGATGCCAGCCTCACCACTACTGCACTACCTTGGTGCGGAAATATCCCTTTGTGGCAATTTTGCCTAGGAGAAACATCATATCCCAGTATGCTCCTAGGTCCTGCTCTCTTACAATCCTCCAGAGATAGAGAGGGGCCCAGCTGTGGCTTGAGGACTCCAGGTGTGCCCTCTTTTCTTCCGAGTCAGCACTACAGTCTCTTCCCAGGCACTCCCAAGAGCATAATACCCTCACATGAAATGCAGAGGTTGGCATAAGCACTTTCTGAACCTAAATTCAATTGTTATCCCCCCTACTAGACAAGACCCACTGAAACAATGAAACTCAGGCCATTTCTGCACTGTTATAGTGCTGTTATTCCACTTTCAACATCCTATGGAATCCTGGAGTTTCCAGCTTAGGGAGAGTTTGAGGCCCCTCCCTAAACTGCAAACCCCAGGATTCCATAGGATGTTGAAAGTGGAATAATAGCACTATAACAGTCTAGTGCGGAAATGGCCTTACCTGAGTGTTGACTTATCAGTTACCATTAATTCAGTGGGTAGACTCTGCCTGGGGCTAACAGCTGGATTTAGGCTTTCAACTGCAATTCCCAGAATCTCTTGGCCAGCACGACCATCAGCAATGCTGGCTACAGGTTTCTGGGAAAAGTAACTTTTCCAGGCTTTGATAGAATGGGACTGTTAGTGGATTTGAAGATTCAAGAATACTGTCCTGAATGAATGTTATTAAAATGCCAGGTCTAGCTTTATTAGCTTTACTTTTCAGATAAAGCCAGGCAGGGAGGGAATTTCCGAGCATGGATTGGTGAACATCACAGCGAGCAGGGATTATTCTGTCAAGAAGGAAGAGACTATCTGCCTCTTTGGAAATTTTGTGTATTGGCAGACAATGCTGGTAGGAGCCCTTGTGGGAGCTAACCTGACATAGCTCACAGCCCCTCGTCTGGGTTTTTCTCAGAGCCCTCTGTAGAATTATATCTGGATCAGAAGTATTTCTTGCACAGATGTTTCATGAGCCAAATCCACTTTGATCTTTTGACTGAGTTTGATTGCTGATTTCTAACAATGCTCCCACCTTCCTTGACAATGCTGGTTAAACTTCTTCCTCATCTGCAGAGTGTTTGCAGCAAGCTGCCTAGCCTTTTTGTTCTCATTCTTGCCAAGTGCCACCGTATTACCTGCATCCCCTTTGTCCTTCTCAGACACTGTATGCTGATTTCATAATCAGCATGCCTACCTCCTCTGTACCCTTTATCTTTTGAATAGCATCCTAATCTTGTTGCTATTCCAGGGTTCATTAAAAAAAACCAGCATGTCCTTTATCTGCTGGTGCCTGTGGTGTTGCATTTAAACCTAGCTTTCCAATCATTGTTTGGTACAGCATTTCATACATTTCATGTATATGCTGCTGGTGCCCTGATTCTTAGAGCTGTTGAAGAGAACAGGCAGATACTGTTGTGGATTATGCTGATCACAGTGAATGCCTGGAATGTGCAGAAGCACTGGCCAATGGGATAATATAATCTACATATTGTGCATAATAATTTACCCACAATTTTATTGGAAAACTCCAGCCAAGGACTCTGTGCCATGCCTGTGTTATACTTTGGAATCTGACTCATAAAATCTCAATCACGTTAATTTTTTGTCCAATGTCAACTGCACAGTGGCAGCAAGAGAGACAATAGCTACAAATTTTTAGGGTAAGGTGAGTTTTAACAGGTCAAACAGACAGTATCAGGGCCAGAATTGAAAAGGCAGCCTAGAGTAAATCAGCAAGCAGATATAACTGAGAGCCTAGCAAGTGAAGGTCTCATTAAGTACAGAGGTCCAGGCTTTGGAGCCATCATCACAAACAGATTATGGTGCATCCATTTCCCTGTTCATCAGGGTCTGTAAGATGCTGCAGAATTGCAGTGAGAGGTGGATTTACAAGGAAGATGTAGAAAAGCAGATCTTATGACAAATTCTGCAACTACAGTGCAAGCAACCTCACCTTTCCCCTGGCACTGCAACTGAAAAAAAGCAAAAATGAATACCAGTATCAAATGCTGGTTTAGCCACCAGTCTGGCCTTTGGCACCATCTTCTCTGCATAAATGTTTATCTGGTTGTTGTTGTTTGCCTTATTTAAAAGAGAGGAAAAATTCATTTTTAAATACAAGGTTTATCTGGGGATCAGAGGAGCCTTGATTTATGAGGGAGCGGCCAGTCAGTGGAGCACACAGCCACGTCCTGCTTCACATGTGTGGTCCTGGGACCTAAGGTCATCTTGCGCCTTTGTACTGGCATAGTTTCTGGTTACAGTGGTGATTGAATTTTAAAAAAAATGTGTAAGGAGGTATTCAGTACCTCCTTGAGCAAGCTGTTTCTGCATTTCCCTGTAGCACAATGGCATGTGAGAAAGATCCACCTCTCCTCACAACTGGGATGGCCACTAAAACACCAATGAGACTACCAGCTACACACACACCTACCATCATCACCTCTGTCCATATAATCATGCCAGTTGAGTTCACATACTGCACACTGTAAACAGGGTCTCACCTTGGCACATCAGATCTCATCATAGAAAGGGGAACTGCACATGTCAGTTGACAGCAGTGACAGTTCTTCCAGAGCAGCTGCTATTTATAGTTGTGTGTCTTTGACATATGTTTAACATTTGGTCACAATCTGATGCCATGCACATGTTTGGGGCTACAGTTCCCATCATCCGCAACCAGTTTGTTGTGGTCCAGAATACCTGGCAGGCACAAGATTTCCTTCTCAGATCTTCAGGGGTTTTGCGTCAGGAGTCAAAACCTGTTCTTCAAATTCTTTGGGAAACAGAGTTTTCCAGTTGGTTTGCAATACCTCTGACTCTGAGTATCTACAGGGCACCCTGATGATTGTTTGTGGAATGCGAGGTTTTGGCTGCTATATTTGATATCCTTTCCTATTAACTTCAGAATCAAGCATCTTTTACTTTGCTTTCCACATTATCATTTTCTGTTCTTTAGGGGATGGCAATTATTTCCAAGGAGTCACCAAGGCATTGGACATTCTGTCACCCTTCTGGACATGTTGCTGGGAGATGAAGAACACTTGCCTGCTGTTTTGCATTTGGTTTGTGAAAATCTGTTAGATGGTTTCAGATTTTAAAATCAGTATTTATTTTTCTAGTGTACTTTTTTTTAGCCACCCTGACCTGTTTTATTTCCTGTTGACCTATTTTTTAATGGTTAGTTTCATTTATTTAGGATGCAGTCCTCTGCACACATATCAGCAATTAAGTCCAACTAGACATGATTGGAGTTACTTCTGAGTAAACATACACAGGACTTTTTGATTTAAAAGCCTGCTTAAACAAACTTGGTAGCCCGAAAAAAAGTGCCTGTGTGACATTCGTAGTTGCTATGTGCCTTCAAGCTGACTCCAGATGGTGGTTGTCCTCTCCTTGGATTTTCTTGGCAAGATTTATTTAGAGGAGGTTTGCAACTGCCTTCCTCTAAGGCAGAGGGAGTGTGACTTGACCCAAAGTCACCCAGTGGGTTTCCATGGCTGAGCAAAAGTTTGAAGCTTGGTCTCTCAGGCCATTTCTGCACTACATTGTTATAGTGCTATTATTCCACTTTCAGCGTTCTGTGGAATTCTGGGGTTTATAGTTTACTGAGGCTGAGAATTCTAAAGGCCCCTGCCTAAACTACAAACCCCAGGATTCTGTAGGATGTTGAAAGTGGGATTATAGCACTAGAACAGTATAGTGCAGAAATGGCCTCAGACTACTTGTCCAGTACTGAAAGCACCAGCCATCCTGGTTCAAAAAGATAGGGTTTTCTGGGAAGATTTATTCAGAGGAGGATTACCGTTGCTTTCTCCTGATGCTGAAAGCATGTGTCTTGCCCAAGGCCAGGCAGTGGGTCTCTATGAGTGAGCTGGGATTCAGACCCTGGTCTCCCAGAGACCTGGAGGTTTGCAGTACCTCTGATTCTGATTTTCTACAAACCACAACATCACACTGGCTATCAGAACAAATTCCTGTTCTGCTCTGGAGTCGTACAGACCTTCAGCCTCTCTTCCTGAATGGATTCCATTGTGATGGGAAGCGCATCCAACAACGACAGACTGGAGAAGGTGTTGGTGAACCATTCCATTCATTATTCCTCACCAGAGCCCAGGCTATCTGGGGAACAGGAGTCCAAGGCAGTTGCAAGGATACAGAATCTCAAGTCCTGCTGAACTCTATACTTTAGAAGCACCAAGAAGGGCAATGTTGCCAGCTGCCTCCCTGCCAAAGCTCCCTATGTGAGTGGTATTCTGTTTGCTACTCCTGTCTGGTGTTAAAGCAACAAAAGAGCTTTGTGACACCTCCAAGAGGAACAAATGTTTTTATGGAAACATATTCAGGGATAGCCATGTTGGCCGTAAGCAAAATACAATATTATGGCATCTTTAGTGGACTAGAGCCCACTAAAGTGTCTCATAGAAGGAGTTAAATGTTGTGCCAAAAATACAGTCTGAACAATTCAGTTAGAGCTGAAATGTATGCAAAATTACTCTCCATAGCAGCAGTAATCATCTTAGCAGTGCTGAGGGAATTAACACCTGTAGTGGAGAGGAAATCATTGTCTCTCTCTCTCTGTCTCTCCATACTCAAATGACTAAAGTAAAAATTTATTGTAGTTATCCATTCATATATATCCTACCTTTGTTCCAGTGCTGGGAGTCGAGGTGGCTTGCAAAAATTAAAACAAGTATGGTTGAAAACACAAAGTCATAAATGCAAATATATAAAAAGTCATTAGTGAAATAGAATTAAAATGCCTGTAGCATTAAAATGAATCCATTAAAATAGAAACAAAATAGATCAGCAGAACAGCATACTATTAAAAGTCCTAGTGGTTAATTTCTAAAAGCCTGTTAGAACATAAAGGTTTTCACTTGCTAACCGGATAGCAAGAAGGAATTCATCCCTGGGTTCCTATGGAGGGATTTCTAAAGATTGGGAGCAGTCACTGAGAAGGCCCTCTCTCACAATTCTGGAAGCCATGCCCTATGAGGAATGTCTCAGGGAGCTGGGGATGTTTAGTCTGCAGAAGAGAAGGTTAAGAAGGGACATGATAGCCGTGTTTAAATATTTGAAAGGATGTCATATCGATGAGGGAACAGGTTTCTTTTCTGCTGTTCCAGAAACTAGGACAAGGAGCAATGGATTCAAACTACAGGAAAAGAGATTCCATATAAACCTCAGGAAGAACTTCCTGGCAGTCAGAGCTATCCAGCAGTGGAATATGCTGCCTCAGAGTGTGGTGGAGTCTCCTTCTTTGGAGATTTTTAAACAGAAGCTGGATGGCCATCTGTTGGGAGCACTTTGATATGTGTTCCTGCATAGCAGGGGGTTGGACTGGATGACCCCTGTGGTGTCTACCAACTCTATGATTCTGTGATTTCTGTGATTCCACCAGACATGCCAGGGAAGGTAGTGGGGCTGAGAGAAGGGCCTCCCCCAAAGATATGAAAGTCCTGGAAAGTTTATATTGGAAGATAAGGTCCTTCATATAACCTGGACCTGAGCACTGTATGGCTTTACAGATCATAACCAGCACTTTGAACTGTTTCCAGAAAAGGGCAGGCAGGCACTGGGACTGCTGTTACAAGAGAGCTGTACGCTGATTGTAGCCAGATCCAGTTAACAATCTTTCTCTGTAGCTCTTGGGGGATATTGAAATTTCTGAGCAATTTTCAAAAGTAGCCTCCATAGAATCTGTTACTGTAGTCCAAATAGAATGTAATTAAGGCATGTTATGATATCATGCTACAATCAGACATTTCTAGAAATGAGTGCACCTGGGGTGTGTGTGTGTGTGTGTATGCACGCACATATGAATGCAAAGGCACACCTTCAAGTTGACTGTCAGGTTATGGTGACCCATGAATTTCATAGCGTTTTCTTAGGCAACAAATACTCAGAGGTGAGTTTTCCAGTTCTTTCCTCTGAAATACAGTTTACAGCACCTGATACTCATTGGCAGTCTCCCATTCAAATACTAACCAGGGGTGACCCTGCTTAGCTTCCAAGATGCAAGGTATTTAGCTTTGACTGTGAAAATAAACTCCTGGCCACTGCTGAAATCTGTGCTTCCACTCTCAGAGATGAATCCAAGAGACCCCCAGATGGCAAACTTACGTCTTGAGAAGTTCAGTGATTTCATGCCAGAATTTCCTTCTTAAGTTCTTTTGTCCCAATGTGACCTATCTAAGATTAGTCTGACCTGGTGGATTCAAATGTACTTCTGTCATTTTCTGAATATTGCCGTTGTGGTTGTCAGAACATGTGTGCATTTATTCTTCTGTTTAGAGGACCAGCTTGTTTGTCTCGCATAGAATGCAGAAGCACATTGCTAGCAGATGGTAGCATGTATCACATGGGAAGATGAAAGCTGTGCTTCAGGATTAGGTGGTTTGGTCTCCTGGCCTCTGCTTTCCATGGCAATGCTTTGCAATAAAGCTTTTCCCCTTGGAGTGGTCTTCCTCTCTCCTTCCCCTCTATTTGCATATGTTTCATGGTAGCAGCCTGGCATGCAAGAGCTGCCAGCAACCCTAGACGCACCTATGCAGAGGATCAGTGGCTTTCCCTGTAGTGCTTTGTTTTGGGGTCCCAAAGTTGTTTTGTTCAAATCTAGCAGGTTGAGCTGATGGTAATTGTATGCAAATAAAATAAAATGTAGATGGATCACTTTCCCCATTAATCTTTTTGCAGGAGTCAGGTTTTCAGAGGAGCTCAAATGCACTGATTGATTGCTAAGCATAGAATGACAAATAGAAAGACGGAGGGAGGAATGAGAGGGCATGAAGCTAGATGAGCAAATTGGTTTTGGGGCAGCCGTGCTTCTGTGGGGTCTGTAAATGTGCATGGTAGAAAACAGTATTAAGAGAGTCGTATTTGTTCCATGCCTGAGTCAAGCAAGCTCCAGAGTACAAGAAGCTCTAAGCGTACTAGACCTTTTTTTGCCAACCTTTGCTTTCAGCATCCAAAACATCCAATAAAAAAAAATCACTTTTGCCAACTACAGCTTGAGCCATTGCCTATTCAGAAGGTCTTCCACCTGAATAAGCATGATGCTGCCAAAGGTTGCCATTTCAAGCAGGCTTACTAAGTAAACCTTGCATTGCAGTACTTAGTCGTACTTATATTTGAGTAAACATATGGTGTATCACACAACTGACTTGAATTGTTCTGCAAGTCAGCATATGCTGCCTTGAAAGGCTAAGGAAAGTCAGAGGCTTTTAAACAGAGGTTGGATGGCCATCTGTCATGGATGCTTTATCTCTGGGTTCCTGCATTGACAGTGAGACTAGATGACCCTTGGAAGGCCAGCCAATTCTACAGTTCTGTGATTCATTCCCATGTGCTGTTGAGAACAAGCACAACCTTGCCTTTAATAGTGTGTGAAAAGGCTCGGGGTTTGTTCAGAAATCCTGAAATGCCCCCTCCTCCTGGCTTTTCTTTCTCTCTTAGGAAAGCAAAAACTGAAGCAGAGATTCTTGTATACCTTGCACAGTATGTTTTTGACAACATTCTGCCTTTAAGCTGAGAACTGGTGGGTGTGGGAGATATATATTTAGTCCTAAATATCTGCTCTTTGCAGATCCTGTGGCTGGAGATTATTGATCAGGATAGTAAAAGAATGGAAAGGCTGTTGGTGCAATCAGATAATTAGAAACATTAGACTTAATGGTTTTGAACGTCCCCCCCACATTCCCACCCAAAAGCTATGTTGTATTACTTATGTTGTGAAGTACACAGCATTTCTGTCCTTTCCCTCACTCCATTCCATATTTCAAAACTGCTTCTACATTCATGAAAAGGAGATGGGGAGAGAAAAGGTGGTTGCTTTCCTACCCTGATTAAAGAACAACAACAACAACTCTTTGAGCACCTGTGTTTTCACATTTCAGAGTCACTTGAAACTCAGCGCAGCCATAATTACAGGAATAAAATGCAGTCTGCTTTCAATGTCTGATGCTAAACACAAATTACCGAAGTATAAGCACCATTTTTTGAAAGAAAAAAAAAGGAAGAGAAAGGATTGTATAGATCCATCCATCTCTTTATTTGTATTCCAAGTTTCTCCTAGGCTGGGACTCAAGTCAACTCATAAAAAAAACAAAATTGTAATAAAAACATAGATAGTTAAAATATAAAAAATTGAGATTGGAACAGTATTAAACAACAGCCGAATTAAAAGTATTTAAAATCTTACTTTAAAACAGGGGTAGGCAAAGTGCAGCCCCTGGGGGAACTTTTTGTAGCCCCCAGGGACCCCCAAGTGTCATGCATATTTTTTCTTGTAGAATAATTTTTCCTCCAAAATTCTCTTTGCTCCACAGTGCCTCCAAGTTGCAGTCCAAGAACAGTAGAGAGCATTTCCACCATGTTTGGAGGCCCCTTGGGCCTCCTAGAGGTCCAAAACATTTCTTTGTTAATTTTATTTTGCCATGAAATTTTCCATAATGTCTCCTAGAAGCCATGCAGTGCATTTGCACTACATCTTGCAGGGTCCCAGACCAGCTGAGGCTCAGAAGAAATCTTTTTTGAAACCCATAAAATAGGGAAAATGCTTCCATAACCCCAGAGGCATTTGGGGGCAATTTTTATTTTTATTTTAATTTAGTTTGCAAGAACAAGTGTGGCTTCTTCCCAAGGTCTCCTAGGAGGTTAATGTGGCACCCTAGCCTTCCACAGTTGCCCACTCCTGCTTTAAGATAAAGATTATAATCAGTACAGCCCCATAAAAAGCCCTTCTCTTGTTAAAAGTCGGTCTCCAAAGGCTTGCTGGAAAAGAAAGGTCTTAACCTGCTGCTAGAAGGACCAGAAGGAAGAAGCCATCCTCTCTACCCTAGGGAGAGAGTTCCAAAGTGTGAGAGCAGCCCCAGAGAAAGCTTTATCCTGTATTCCACCAACTGTGCCTATGAAGGCAGTGAGATAGAGAGAAGTGCCACCTTTGGGAAATCTTAAAGGTCAGGCAGACTCATAAGAGAATTGGCTGTTTTTAAGTAACAATGATAAAATGAGTTGGCTGACCCTGGCTTTGAAATTAACCCACCCCCACCCACAAAAAGGAAGGAAAGGTGGTTTGGAGAGCAGCACCCACCCTGGTGGATGCAAACAAGTCAGGTCTGGCTGGCAGGCTGATCTGGACTTATCCCTCATCAACTTGACGCTCTTTGAGAGGTCATTTTGACTCCTCTGGGCTGTGGCATGCACTGAACATTTGTCTTGAAGTTCACCCTTAAGTTTATCACTGGAATAAAATTTGGGATATTTTCTCTATGGAAGAGGAAGGATCTGTGGGGGAAATGAAGTGTGTTTCAAAATACACACACATAAAGGCCATTTCCACCCTACACTGTTGCAGTACTGTTTTTCCACTTTCAACATCCTGTGGAATTCTGGGGTTTGTAGTTTACTGAGGCCCAAGAGCTCTCTGGCTGAGAATCCTAAATGCCCCTCCCTAGACTGCAAACCCCAGGATTCCACAGGATGTTGAAAGTGGAATAATAGCACTGTAACAGTGTAGTGCAGAAATGGCCAAAGACCAAAGAAATGGCCATGTAGGGATATTTCCAGTTCCAGCTTTCTAGCTCAGCTAGCCCACATGGCAGTGTATCAGGCATCTTTTTCCAATTAATACACCAGGTTGAGGGCTCAGTGTGTGGCCTGGCATGCTTGGTTGCAGCTTCTCTGCCCTACCCACCTAGTTCTGTGCAACTAGGAAATCAGATTCTCTTCTGGGTCAATGTCAAAGTTGCTTTATTGGAAGTAGAAGGCAGGCAAATGTTGCCAAAATCTTAAGGGGACAGATTGCTCTGGAATCTGTCAACATGCGTGGAACACACAGCCTAGATGGTTTAAGCCTTAAACTTTTGAAAGGTTGGTGTTTAAGGGTTCCTTTTTCATCGCTGACTCAGTCATAAGCACCTGCTTTCTGCTCCTTTCTTCCAGGATTGCAAATTGAAAATATTGATTCTTCCACAGCCTCCAAATTCAGTTATTTAAAGAAGTTTCATTTAAGGTTGAGGTGAGGCCTATGTGGAATGGTAGGAGAAAAAATAGCAGGCTTAATCTGGGCCAAACCAGTCATGAGATACAGCAGTCCAGTGGATTTGTACTGAAGGTGGGTGAGAGGCTTCACCTTTCTACCCTGCACTGTTGTTCCCGCTGAATGCTAATCCTATTCCTGGAACCTGCTGGTTTTTGTACAGGAGGGGAGGGAAATGTGCCATCCTCATAGGGCAAGTTTTAGTCTCTCTTTCCATTGTAGTTAACTGAGGTCTGAGCTTGTCTTAAGTTTTATACATCTCACTGACAGAGTAGCTGGTGGCTGCAACAATTGCGTGTGCCATTTAACTGCACCCATCCAAATTGATAGCAGCTTTGATGTTTCTCCCAGTGATTCAGAAATTGTCATTTTAATTGCTGCCCTCACGATGTGAACATTTTCAAGATTTGATTGCTAGCTTGTTTCTTCCCAAGTCATTGCCAGTTGTTTGGTTCCCCTGAGAGATTAGATGCCTATATAAATGGATTATGTTTTGATTCAAACTAGTTTTGTTTTTAATTATCTACTGCCAGGGCCAGCCCTGCCATTAGACCGAATGAGGCAGCCACCTCGGGGAGGCATGTGCTAGGAGATAGACAATGGCAGTGTTCTTTGCATGGCTTTAAATGATTTTAATAAAGTATGGGTGTTTTCATGTGGTAGCTTATTTGTTTTTTCAGTTTTTCTATTGCTTATTTTTAATTTGCCTTTCTTAAATTCATGTTGTGAGCTGTTTTGGCAGCATATAAATTTTTAATACATAAATAAATTTTTACCAAACCTTCTGGGCATGCGCAACCTCCAATGCCAGCCAGGACTAGGAATGCTTGTTTGTTTGTTCACTGGCTGAACTCGTTTCACCTAGTCACCTTCTTCCAACAAAACCCATAAGTC